>CM036754.1:82075219-82087719 GCA_020796225.1 Arion vulgaris | reverse complement strand
TTCTGTATCGGGAAAAAAAGATCACATAAACTAAAAAATAAGTGTTACTAATCGAACACATAAGTGGAGCCAGCTCGGAAAAATGGGGTACCCTAAACCGGCCTGGAGACGGAGTCTTCTTGAGAAACTGAAGGTTGTAGGATTATCATGACAAGCCACAAAGAAAGCAGCCAGAGAATGGTGAGGACAACTGTTGAGGCTTATGCTCGCGAGGAGCGAGAGAGGAATAAGCAAGCAATGAGGGTATGATTTCTCTGTCATCTGTTATTCGCCAAATTTCTTTCAAACAATTGTACTCCTCTCTTCTTATCTGTGGTGGGCTCCAGTTAAGTGCATGTCTGGTTATGTTGTGAGGTTGTATCACGATAGCGTATCAAATCTATCCTGACTTTTTCTCTGTAATCTACAGCTGTAGTGTAGTGTCTGTATTTAGGAAGTTTTTTCCGTGATTTTGCGATTGAATAATCATAAAAATTTGAATTCTGCATTTTAATTCATTTTATGCCCATCTTACACGATCCATTTTTTCAGCAATTTTCTATTTTATGTTTATAATCATTTGAAAATCGTCAATGTATGACAGAAATATTTATCAATTTTCTATGTCAAAGCGAAAATAGAGCATGTATATATATATATATATGTATATATATGGGAGGGGGCGTTGGCAAACTGTTATAATGGGGAGGGGGCGTTAGAAAGTTTATATCGTGCAAAGTGGGCAGTGGGGCGAACAAGTTTGGGAATCTATGCTTTTGACCAATGGTTATCAACACAGGAAGCGTGAGACAGTATCAGGACAGTTTTTTAATAAGTTGTTTTTTTATACTAATATGTGACGCAGTAAAATCCCAATCTAGTGAGAACCTAGAAGAATAATACTAACTTCTTTTTCCTGTTGAAATATGTTTTTTTCATTAAAACTTTAAGTTAAAAATTTCTTTCAATTAAAAAAAACACACCAGTAAAGAACATCATTGTTTTGTGTATTGTCGACATTGTTATCAAATTTCTTGTCAAAAATGAGTTGTTTTCATTGTTTACAATCCTCACTGCCAATGTTATTGTGTTTAGGGGACAATGTTGTTAAAACGATCAGAGCAAGAAACATTCTTTTGCATCCGCTCTTTTGATACCACAGTTAGTTCGATGGTGGAAATGAGGATAAAGATGGAGCACTGCCTCATCTTCAACGGGACCGCTAGCTCCAAAATGTTGAGAACCACTGTTTTAGACAAACTATTTATCTGATTTAATTTGGCATATTTTTTTCTGGCAATGACTAACTTCGTTTTCTTGTTCCAATGTTTTCCTACATCGATTTGTAAACTTCTAAAGTAGTTAGTGGTCAGCCGGAGTCCATGTATACATATAGATTGTCCTGAACTGACACGGGGGCTGGCCATGTGTGTTTTCTCTGTTCATTGTATGTTGGACATTCTTGCAGTGTAGATTAATGCTTATACAAATAATAGAAATATATCGCTACTAATATGAGCTTGATGTCTAGCGGATATTGAAACGCATACAAATAGAATAGTGGAGCGTCTGGTTGAGTGGATTAGAGCGCGGGATCTCGTGCTTGAAACCTGGGTTCAATCCCTGTTTAGGTCTAAAAGTTTTTTTTGTCTGCCGGTGGCATGCAAAAAAACCCGAACCCGAACAGTTTCACAGCGGCTGAACTAGCCATGCGGCTATTAAATTCCACAGGCTCTCGTTCCTCTTTCCCAGTTCTACAGCGCCCTTTGTCTTCGAGCGCTTCATATCGACCACTTGTTAAACCACTCTGTGTGATTTGTATATGATCTAAGCCTAAGAGAGATTGTACATTGTGTCAGTTATGCGACTACAAGTAAGCCAGCGTATCCGATTTCTGCGATGCCTTTTATTTACTAGGGTAGCTTCTCTAGGCCCTACCTTATTCGCCTCTTACGACATGCCTTTTAGGTTGCAGTATTACAATTCTTTGCTCCCCTTGCGAACCCCGGCAAGGCACAGGCGTACCTACATCGCCCTAAAACCGCGATATTACAGGTAGTAACGACAGTGAGTACAACCACAGCCAACTATAAACTTATGGGCCTTCGGACTCGGGTAAGAGTTATGGGAAATCAGACCACAAGTACACCACGTGACCTCGCAGTCCAGTATTGGTGTATAGAGACGAATTCATATTAAAATCAACACAAAATGCTAAATCGAAGTTATATTATGCAACAAGTTAAGTTTAACAATAAGGAATATCAATATTATGAATATTTTTCCCAATAAATAACCACAGACTTATATAATTTAGAAAAATTGCAAAAAAGCCTGCAGTGCTCTAAAAACATCTGTGATTTCAGCCCCTTTCTGATCTAGGTCAGAGAATCCCCGGTCAGTTATCTGGCTTAGTTATCTAGAGTTGGCTGTGGTACAACATACACATATAATGATTTAATAAGATAGGAGAGGGGGCATAGTTGTCTGTAAGTGTTGTTGAATGTTACGTGTTTACTTGTTGGTAGCGGCAGAGATCACAGTAAACCGGAAAAGTTTAAATTGTGTTTGATATTTCGACGGATTATATAGAAAAGATTGGACTTCAGAGATGCAAGTTTTACACGGTTGTGTTAGTGTTTCTTCTGATGGATGGAGGAGATGTAACGAACAGTGTCTGTTGACATTAATGAGATAAGGATAAGATTCGATGATCTGTTGTTGGAAGAAGTTAGTCAAGAAACATGTCGATGATGATGGAGAGACCGCTAGAGAGCGCGGAGAGTGAGGAGAGAAGATCGAGTGTGAGTAGTTACGAGGATTATGAGGAGCGTGTTCCTCAACAGATTCAAGTGAACGTAAGTATTGTTTTCTCTGAAGTATCATATCTGTGTATCATATCTGTGTATCATATCTGTGTATCATATCTGTGTATCATATCTGTGTATCATATCTGTGTATCATATATGTGTATTATATCTGTATATCATATCTGTGTATCATATCTGTGTATCATATCTGTGTATTATATCTGTGTATTATATCTGTGTATTATATCTGTGTATTATATCTGTGTATTATATCTGTGTATCATATCTGTGTATTATATCTGTGTATTATATCTGTGTATCATATCTGTGTATCATAGCTATGTATCATATCTGTGTATCATATCTGTGTATCATATATGTGTATCATATATGTGTACCATATCTGTGTATCATAGTCATGTATCATCATAGCTCGATGATAATTGAAGATGAGAATTATCTCTACAATCAATATCATATTCGAAGTATCATTCCAATGTTTAATTAAAAAAAAAATAAAACGAAAAATTAACTCTTCACTGCCTGTGTTACCACATTTTAGGACGGTGTTGGGCAATCGGGCCATGAGGTTGAGGAATTGAATGGTCACATGACTAGTGCGGTCACTGCGAAATTGTTCAGTTTATGAGTTTTTCTTTATGCCACCGACAGAAAACAACCTTATTGGATTGGTTATATCGTGGGTTGAACTCTGGTCTCCCGAAAGGAAGGCCGCGCTCTAATCCATTCGGTCAGACTCTTGTCATAATTGAAGATTATCCATCCACAGGTAATACCATTTTATCGAAGTATAAAGTGTCTAATAACGAAGGATTGACTTCATTGCACCGGGTTTACCCATATCGCCCCGTCCCTGTAGGCATACATGGCACGCTATCAGCCGAGAGTGTTTCACAAAGCACGAACATCGTAGCGCCAGCATCAATCATAGAGATTTTATAAAAGAAATTATACATGTGGCTCTGTCCGATTCAGACCCAGAACATTCAGAATAACAGGCGAGCGACTTAACTACTTCCATGGAGACCCTTCCTCATCATATATATATATATATATATATATGTGTATATATATATATATATATATATATATATATATATATATATACACACATATATACATACATATATACAGGGTGTTCAACTTAAAAGCAGCCTGTGAATGGAGCTAATCTGGCATATATGTATGGAAATGGGAAGGTTCAGTTATGACGTAGTATAGGTCAAGGTTGTGTGATGGTGTGTAATTGTAGTGCGGGAAGGGCGATGAACAAATGTGACGTAGGACAAGCTAGTCAGAACCGGTTTAAATAGTAAATAGACGAGATGCAATGCGTACCTGGCAAATTTCTATTTATCACTGGGGCTGCTTTTAAGTTGAACACCCTGTATATATATATAATCTTTTTTCTCCTTCTTCTCTTCTGCGTTTGCTTGTTATGAATTCAGGCGTAGCCATGGCGTCTGGTGTGGTGCTTCTGACTGATTTGAGCGTGAAAATCTGCTGACCGTTTTATTGGTTTACTCGCTATACAGGCGTGCCTTCTCCAACTTCAGAGTTATCTATATATCATAACTCATTGATAAATTGAAGATGAATTTCTCTCATCAGTCTGAACAAATCTGGTTTGAAAATAACCTCGTTGACCTGGTACAGTTTCAGTTTGAATGAATATTCTTCTTCTGCATTCTCACTAGATTGGGATTTCGGATTCTCTAATAAAGGCAGCCGTCTGCCTCAGATTATCAGTCAGGCCATACAGTTTGTCTTGGACGCTGGTGCAAGTGGGCCACCTCTTTCTTCTCAAGTCTGCATCCTGGGGCAGTTCTGTAGGATATAATTTCTATGATTTCTGCTTCCCCGTTTGTGCCGATCTCTTTCCGCAGTAAGTTTTGGCCACCCTCGTGATGGTAGGTCTGACATTCTTACTGCGTGGCTAAATCTCCGAGGCAGATTGGCGACCGTAGAATCCGTTATACCATTCCTCATTGTGAATGTGATTGGTCGTTACACCATGTTATGCGCCTTACGGCCTGGTGCATCCGTTTTCTGCAAGCATTTGTTTCGGGTTAGCATTCCCTAGCGGACACATGCATCCGATTTCAACCAAACCTTCTTAGGCGCCTCTTACGACATGCGTGGAAGGTAACAATGGTTCTATTCTTTACACCCCAAATTTGGGCCCCGGTAACTACTCGGGCGAATGAATATGAATGTGATTTAACTGAGAAACATCGTTCTATTTTTCTGTGCTGTTTGACACATACCGATAATGCTGTCCAGTAGCCGGCACATTTCGTGGCATTGTGTCGGTAAACAATAACATCTATTGATCATGCTCAGCCAGTGGCCATCATTTGCAAGGGTCCCAATAACTGATCTACGCTGTTCTCTGACCGTTCTTTGTCTGCCCATCTTTCACCTATCCTCCAGGGTCCAATCTTTGAATTCAAGCTTAGTCAGGGCGCGTGAAGAAGGCTTGCTTTCCTGAGTACTATTGTAGAAAACTTTGAAAGTACAACAACACTAACAATACACATCAACGTTTCGACCAAAAAGCATTTATCAAGCAAGATTCAACAGAAGGAAAGAAATTCAGTTCTAATACGACAGACATAACATATAGAATTAGACCAAATATACCTAACGGCCATAAAATGAAAATATGTGAGAATAACTAGGAAGGGAACAAAGATTGACAATAATAATTAATTATCATCATCAAATAGCTTGTCCTGAGCAGACTTTTGCTACTCCAACAGTTCTTTGAAATGTCTCTCTCTCATAGGCCAGATGTCCCGACTCTGCAGCCGTCATGTTCAAACCACCAGTTACATCCTGAATCCATCTTATCCGTGGTCTTCCTCTTCTCCTCTTTGCTGGTATGCCTCCTTCCATGATGGTCTTCTTAAGGCCTTCGTATCTTTTTATATGTCCTAAATACCTCAATTTTCTCTTTCGTATTTGTAGTATCAGCCATTTTTCTTTGATTTTGAGTTCTTTCTCTATAGATCTATTTGTTCTCTTCTCTAAGATATATGGAGGACTCTTTTGTAACACTAATATTCAAAAGCACATATATGTTTTCCACTGCCTTATTAAATGTCCATGCTTCACACCAATACGTTGCCACTGGGAATATGCATGTTCTTAGTTTTCTGAGCTTTGTTTTCTTATCAGTTCCGTTTCATACTGTTTTTAGTTGTTTAATATTTTATTGTAAAGCTATTTTTGTCAAGCTTTTTTTTGTAAAGCTTTTAATTTCCTTCATCCCATTTCCATCTGTTGTTAACAGTGAATATCAGGATGGAAGGCGAGAGGAAGACCGAGGAAAAGGTGGATAGATAACGTAGTTGCATTCTGCCAGGGGACTAAGAAGACTATCACACAAGTCACCAGAGAAAGAAGAGGTCTCTGTGGCTGAGTGGTTAAGCCCTTTGCCTTGCGAGTCGAAGGTCGTGGATTCGAATCCGACCGCGGCATTCTGTTCACGAGTGCATTTTTTCCAGAGACCCTAGGATTGTTACCGGAGCTACGGAGTTCGTTCTTTGTGCAATACTTTCGGCAGGTGGCGTGCCATTTCTTCGGAGAGGAACCGAACCATATGGGGTAAAACTCGGTTCAATGAAGTCAATCCTTCGGCTTTAAAACCATTTTAAACCAGAGAATCGCAAGACAGATACATAAAACCACGACACTGAGTTAACAACCCGGTAACAGTGTGCTGACAAAACCAGAGAATCGCAAGACAGATACATAAAACCACGACACTGAGTTAACAACCCGGTAACAGTGTGCTGACAAAACCAGAGAATCGCAAGACAGATACATAAAACCACGACACTGAGTTAACAACCCGGTAACAGTGTGCTGACAAAAGCAGAGAATCGCAAGACAGATACATAAAACCACGACACTGAGTTAACAACCCGGTAACAGTGTGCTGACAAAAGCAGAAGAAGAAGAAGTAGTTAGCAATGAACCAAGATATTCAAAACTGTTCACATTTTCTACTTTCTCTCCATTGATAAAAATATCTTTTGTCATGTTTATTTTATCTGTTGTTATTTTTGTTTTTGTAGATTTTGTTTTTCGCTTTTCACTTGAATCAATTATATACATATCATATACACATTTCACATATGCTGTACTTTGATGTATACAATTGTGGTTCAGGGTTATGTTTTATGACATTATAATATTGATCCCACAAAGGAAGTTTTTGTTTACGTTACGTTTGTAGTAGGTATCTCATTAATATAGATATCATTTCCATATACTATTTATATATGTCTTTTTGTATTACTTCTTTTGTTACCGTCATACTGTTACCAGGTTGTTGCCCAGTGTCGTGGTCAGCTTTGATGAATGAGAAATAAAATGTTGTCGTCATACTGTTACCAGGTTGTTGCCAAGTGTCGTGGTCAGCTTTGATGAATGAGAAATAAAATGTCGTCATACTGTTACCAGGTTGTTGCCCAGTGTCGTGGTCAGCTTTGATGAATGAGAAATAAAATGTCGTCACACTGTTACCAGGTTGTTGCCCAGTATCGTGGTCCGCGTTGATGATTGGGAACTTTGAAATAAAATGTTGTCGTCACACTGTTACCAGGTTGTTGCCCAGTGTCGTGGTCCGCGTTGATGAATGAGAAATAAAATGTTGCTGTCACACTGTTACCAGGTTGTTGCCCAGTGTCGTGGTCCGCGTTGATGAATGAGAAATAAAATGTTGCTGTCACACTGTTACCAAGTTGTTGCCCAGTGTCGTGGTCCGCGTTGATGAATGAGAAATAAAATGTTGCTGTCACACTGTTACCAGGTTGTTGCCCAGTGTCGTGGTCCGCGTTGATGAATGAGAAATAAAATGTTGCTGTCACACTGTTACCAGGTTGTTGCCCAGTGTCGTGGTCCGCGTTGATGAATGAGAAATAAAATGTTGCCGTCACACTGTTACCAGGTTGTTGCCCAGTGTCGTGGTCCGCGTTGATGAATGAGAAATAAAATGTTGCCGTCACACTGTTACCAGGTTGTTGCCCAGTGTCGTGGTCCGCGTTGATGAATGAGAAATAAAATGTTGCCGTCACACTGTTACCAGGTTGTTGCCCAGTGTCGTGGTCGTTGATGTTTGGGAACTTTGAAATAAAATGTTGTCAATAATAACACATATCACTTTATAACTGTTGTTAACAGATTGTTCATTGTTCATTTGAGGATCATCTTTATCGCACATGTCCATAATTGCTCCGATCTCATCCCAAGCATGTATTTTAGTGGCTTAGGCTAGCAACTCCGTTCTGTGTTGATTCTTCTTCTTCTTGCGTTCGTTCTTTACGACCAATTTTAATCACTCTTTGTGATATGTTTGAACTTTGCCAAGAACGTGTATACGTTGCACATTGGTTTGGTAGGCATCTAAACGTATAGACTTCTACACGTTTAGGACATGTGCATCGGATTACAGGCAAACTTAGTCGCCTCTTACGACATGCATGGCAGGTAACAGTGGTTCTTTTCTTTACACCCCAAATTTTGGCCACGGTGACCACTCGGGCGTGTGTTGATTGATGTATCTATTGGGGTTTCTCTCTTGATTTTTCCGTCTTGCCGCACCTATCGGTATGCACAACTTGCGCAACCGAGATAGAGAATATCCTTTTTCTTCTTTTTTGAAATCTTCAGAGAGTATGTTTTCTCTTAGAGCGTTGATGATATCGCTTTTGTCATAGAAGACCCATTCTCGATCGTAGCATTGCCCGCCAGTGCATCCGCTCTCTCATATGTTAGCAGATTTTGGTGTGAAGTGTTTTCAATCGTGAGGGTGTACTTTAGTCGTTTATAAAGCTTCTCAACCTAAATGTATCGTGATTGTGATTGTGAAGTGTCGACTCTCCAGCCGATACACCTGTAACTGGCAGTATAAGTTTGTGAGCTAGATTGAAATATAGTACCAGATCGTTATGGATGATCGATTGGTCAAAACTGACAGTACACTGTAACATATACAATATAAGCCGACCTACCAGGAAAACATAAAGTTGATAGACATGACTACGATATCAGAGGGAGATGCAATGGACCGAAATGACATTCTTAGAGAGTCGCTCCGAACAGAGGAGTTTCAGGGTAGTGAATCCCAGTCGATAACCAGATTGAGAGAGATGGGTGTCGATAATGGTACAGCCCGTAAAGAACGCAAACCAAATAAGCAAAGAGAATAATTAATTAACATCGAACTTTGGTGTGGGCCGCTGGACGCTGCTGGGTTTGTTGAGGCGGAGATCGGAGCAGCTATGGACATGTCCGGAGTGCTATGATGATAGTCCTCCTATAACTGCTAACTGATCGTCATCCATAACATGCACACAAAAGAGTCAAATTTCCAACATATTCCTCAAGAGGGTTTATATTATCGTCTCCGCTCGCATGGAACTACTACTGCCGTGTATTTAGATTGAGACAATCAAAGGCTAGCGGAGCAAACCGTACACAAAACTGGACAGTAGACAAACCAAGTAGTCCAAAAAAGACAGGTAACCTAGGCAGATGACGCTCAACAACCCGGGAGGGAAGGTTGTCTAAGGGTCGCTTCCCTAAAAGAAAATAGCAACCTGCTGCCCTGCAGGTAGGCTGTGGACAACCAAAGGCTGACGGAGAGCGAACCCAGTAAACGCTTGCTGAAACCGGACACGTCGCCGAAGGATAAACACCAGAGCTCCAAATGGCGCTGAACGATGGCGTGATGTAAAAATATGTTCTTAACAAAGGCTGTTTATATATCACAATAAGAATGATCAAAATGACCAAAAACAACGATCGTGTCAGAGAGGGAGAGAGGGAGAGAGAGAGAGAGGGAGAGAGAGGGAGAGAGAGAGAGAGGGAGATATATATATATATTTAGAACGGGGTCATAAGCTCAATAAAATAAGGTGAAAAGACAGCATCAGGGTCACTGAGCTGGTACTGAACAAGAACGAACTCCACCTACATGTTCTGGCCCTGTAAACATATTGCTGCATTGAAGTCTGGCAAAGCGAATAGGGATCGAAGGAGATCTAACTTACAAGGATAGTAGTGTAAACGCAGCTAAGAGTGGTATGAAACTCATTCGAACAAACAGACGAGCAGTATCTCAGAGTCTCTGTTCCGACACGAGTCTCCTGAACGACGTCTAGAGAGAGATACGTCACAGAAAGTCACCTTCATCAGCACTATAACATTTTCCGTAGCCTTTGCAGACGTTAGGTATCCCTAGGAAAGTTCACCCTAGTAAATCAAAAGCTGGCTGAGACCGGACGGGCGAGCCTAGTCACCATGGGCGCACAATCGACCTGACGTAGATCACTCCGTTCTTGTCAAAGGACCAATTATACATCACAATAAGAATGAAAAAATTGGCCGTGAAGAATGATCGAGAGAAGAAGAAAAAGAAAGACGTATGAAGTGTATGTCACTTTATATTTCTAGTCTCTAGTGGACATTAGGTAGACGGGTCAATTCCTTTTCTCACATGTGGAACGTCGAGTGTGGTATTGCACCTACAACACTCTTAAGTCCGAGTTGATAGGCGAACGTCTACACATTACGTTAATCCGTCCCACCTGTCATCACTACATCATGATTATTGTCATCATTATCATTATCTTAAACATTGCCACCATCTTCACACTCTCCGACGTTGTGTAGAATATTACACATTGCTTCCAAATGAATACATATATATTATGTTTGATTGTTTGATTGATTGATTGATTGATAGGACCATCTTCATTGCACTTCGATGAGTAACCATGTGTGCTCCGATCACTTTCTTACACAAGGAGATCTCAGCGGTAGTGCACAAACTCCGTAGCAAAAGCGAGGCCACCTGTGTAATTTTGAAGATTTAATTTTTGTAGGAATAAAAAAAAAATATTCTAATGAATTTTACCCAGGCAGCGGCTTTCCAGCCTGCTCTTCTCGTATTGAACTGCCAAAGGTTCTTTTGCGGGCACAAATTGAACACGGGACATACGTTTATCCGATATGACTAGTAACTTGATCTCACCTGTACTTATATCAGGAATCTCTGCTATAATATACCGATGACTTCACGAGGGAGCGAACAGAGTACCTTGTGAAACGAGAGCCGAGCTAACCTCTACGCCACACATGTTGGTATTGTATAACTTAAGTATTAATCCAGCAACAATGAACGCAACAGCTGTTCTTCCTAGTTGTGCGCACCGATAGTGCAACTCGCACTCATACAGAGAACATTGTAATTGACGAAGTGCACAGAACGTAATAGCTTGTCACAACAGCTGATTGAAACCTGTTCATGAACTAAATACATTTTGTTTATGTCCTGTTTACTTTGTTTACTGAAGATTTATTATGGAAGGCTAAAAGTGCGTTCAATAGTTTAGTTTAGTCGTTGGATCATTATTACTGCATATCGAGCCACTTAGTCCATATGTGATCCGATCTCTTCCTCGGTATGTCTTTCAGTTCTTCTTCTTCTTTGCGTTCGTTCTTTACCACCAATTTTAATCACTCTCTGTGATATGTTTGATCTTTGCCAAGAACGTGTATACGTTGCACATTGGTTTGGTAGGCCCCTAAACGCATAGCCTTCTACACGTTTAGGACATGTGCATCCGATTTCAGCCAAACCTCCTTGGTCGCCTCTTGCGACATGCGTTGCAGGTAACAGTGGTTCTATTCTTTACACCCCAAATTTTTCCCCGGTAACCACTCGGGCGTGTCTCTCAGTTTAGTTTAGTCGTCAGATCATCATCGCTGCACATCGAACCAGTTAGTTTATAAGTGATCCAATCTCTACCTCAGTATGTCTCTCAGCTTGTGGCGACTAACGACACCGGTTCTCTGTTGGTTTACTATTCTTCTTTGTCTACCAGTATAGTGCTCTTGTCTAGCTACACAACATTTGGCTTGGTATTCTTGCAGTCTGGTTAGAGTTGTAGATTCACCATTATTACTTAAATCATGTACATGCCCTCTCACAATAATAGGAGGAGATATATTAACAACAGAATAAATCTATAATAAGATCTTTATCATCGAACTCTACATATCGATCACTTGATAAACCACTCTTTGTGATTTGTATGTGATCTGAGACTAAGAGCGATTGTACGTTGTGCCAGTTATGCGCCTATAAGTAGGTCAGCACATGCGATTGCTATTACGCTTTTTATTTACTAGAATAGCTTCCCGTAGTCCCCAACCTCAGTCGCGCCTTTCGACATGCCTTGTAGGTCGCAGTGTTACTATTCTTTGCTCCTTGTGCGAGCCTCGGCAACATGCGGGCGAAACAATAAGATAAAAACGAACATCACTATATTCATCATTGCGCTTTGACGGAGAAACATGGACACTTAACAAGCAGGCGATTTAATTGCAGTTTTTTAGATATGATTTTTAATAGAAGAATTGGACATAGTTAGTGAGCACATCAGAACAAAAAATAACATAGAAAAAGTCCTCAAAATAATTAGAAATAAAACGGCATTTTCTTGTTGGTATTTCTTTCTGACCGTTATACGTTAGAGGAGGGGCGTCTGACCGAGAAACCCGGGTTTAATCCCCTGTACGGCCAAGGAGTATTTTTCTGTCGAGGGCATAAATAAAACATTATAACCTGAACAGTGTTGCGACGACTGCACTAGCCACGCCACTATTCAATTCCAC
>CM036754.1:81995219-82070219 GCA_020796225.1 Arion vulgaris | reverse complement strand
GGAGACGATAATTCCAGAAGGAACGGTGCCTGGAAGAAGAGCGAGAGGAAGATTTAGACGACCATGGGTGAAGGGTGTGATTAGTGAGCTGAGAGTGACTGCTGCTGACACCTGTCATCTTGCACATAATAGAGTTTTTCAGGACTGCTGTCATGGGAGCCAAGTTCTAGAAGGACAAGCTACTTGATGATGATGATTAGAAAATACTTTAGTTAAAAATAATGAAATTAACTTACATTGAGATCAGGGATCAGTGGGAAGATAGTCTGTTTGCTATACGCGGGAAACGAACCTTGTACTTCTGATGCAGAACGCGAGTGCCTTACCGCAGAGTCTGTTTGCTACACGCAGGAAACGAACCTTGTACTTCTGATGTAGAACGCGAGTGCCTTACCGCAGAGTCTGTTTGCTACACGCGGGAAACGAATCTTGTACTTCTGATGCAGAATGCGAGTGCCTTACCGCAGCACTACAGAAACTGATCCACTCATATTAGGTTGGATAACCGTGACTTTTCTTTCTTTCTTTCTCGAATCCTGTTTGCCTCACAGCGTCAGGTCAAGAAGAGATTTCTTAAACGGACCCTTGTATGCGCTTCGTAGATAGTCTCTTTCGTCTCCTCTGTTATCTCTGAGGTCCATCTTTGCGTGGCCGGCCTTTTGCTTTGTACCCATGTAATCTGCTTACGTGGCCGAACCATTTAATTTGTTGTTTCTTGATGAAGTCTAGTACTGATGTTGTACCCACTTTTTCCTGATGTCTTCATTTCTCAACCGATCTCTTCTTGTTACACCCAGCATTCTGTGTAGACACTTCATTTCTGTCGTGACAATAGGTACAAAATAAAATGCAGGCCACGCAAAAGATGGACCTCAGAGGTAACAGAGGCGACGAAAGACACTATCTACGAAGCGCATACAAGGGCCCGTTTTAGAAATCTCTTCTTGACCTGACGCTGTGAGGCAAAACTGGATTGAAGAAAAGTACAACAAAACAGGATTGAAGAAAAGTACAACAAAACAGGATTGAAGAAAAGAACAACAAAACTGGATTGAAGAAAAGAATAACAAAACAGGATTGAAGAAAAGAACAACAAAACTGGATTGAAGAAAAGAACAACAGAACAGGATTGAAGAAAAGAACAGCAAAACAGGATTGTAGAAAAGAACAATACAAAGACCGTATGGAGTCGGACATTTTATCTTCTACATAAACTAGAAAACTAAGTATTACTGGCATCATTCTACACAGGGCGTACTGATAGGTGCTTCACCCCTTAAAACTAAAAGTGTCAGCTGCCGAACATTTCTGTGGCTAAGCCCTTGCCTTGAGTTCTGAGGGTCGTGGCTTCGAATTCGGACCGAGTCATTCTGTTCACGAGTGCATTTTTTATCAGCCTCTATGATTGTTGCGTAGCTACGGAGTTCGTGCTTTGTGCAATACTCTCAGTAGGTGGCGTGTCATTTCTGTGGAAAGGGACCTACCCATCTGGGGTAAAACCCGGTGCAATGAAGTATTTTCTTCGGCTTTATACCTTTTTATAGACACTTAACCTAATAGTTCCGGCGACGATTCCAATTTTCCACCCATTTCAGAAAGTCCGGTACCCATCTTAAGTCTAGTTGACAGAGACTGATGATTTGTCACCGTCTGTTGGCTCAGGAATACAACCTACACATTCGTACGTAATCGGACCACAGACATAGTAAGTGTCGTGTCTAGCGACTGTCTTGCGACGAAATCACAAAGTTCAGTAACTCAAGAAATACTATTTGCTACAATTTATCATCGGTTGTCTACCATATTATACTTAGCATTTTTTTCCGATCCAGAAGCACTTGAGCTTTTCAGCTCTTCGGCTCGGTGCCATGGACATCGTAACCCTTCAGTTCGGTGTCACGAACACCGTAAATCTGGGAAATCTGTGGCTTTTTCTGCCATCCCGTGGAATTGAACCCGCACACACAGAGGGATAGTCACCCGTAGTCCAACGCGCTACGAACACGCTGGGCACGCGGGCATACTTAGCATTAAAACCATCAAAGCTACAAGGTGTTCAAGATAAAGGTAGCCCGTTTGGCAAGTTTTCATTTTTCAACCGGGCTACTTTTATATTGAATACACTGTAGTTACTGCTTGTAATACCGCTTTTTAGGGCGGTGTAGGACATGAAACACGAGCCTGTGGAATTTAATGTCTTCATGGCTAGTACAGTCGCCGCGAAAATGTTCAGGCTAGAATGTTTTCTTTATGCCCCCGACCGAAAGAAAACTCACTGGCCTTACCGTGGATTAAACTCGGGTTTCCCGCATGGAAGACTCGCTCTAAGACTTAGCATAACCGGGAACTAACAGATGGAGCCGACTGTCTAATGGACCAAGACAGCAGCTGCCTGCAGGTAAACAGGATACAGGGACGTCAAGGTTACTTGCAGTGTTGATGTATTTTGTTCCATGTATCCTGCAGCATCTGCAGAAATGTGTTTAAAATGAGAGGAAATTTTCAATGGAACGTTTCAGTATAATCATCTCATTACCAACTAAAGCTAATTATTCTGTAAACCAGCGTTTCCCAAACTGGTGTCTGCGAGGTACTCACGGGGAGGAGTGGTGATGGGAGGAGTGGTGGTGGGAGGAGTGGTGGTGGGAGGAGTGGTGGTGGGGGGAGGGGGTTCCTCAAGTTCTTGAAGAAATATTATGATCTTTGGCATTTCAAACAGAAAAATACAATTTTAAAATATGAATAAAAATAGTGGTAAACTATTTCCGCTGCGAAATCAAAGGATCCGGACCAGACCGGAGTCTAAATGTCTGACAGGACCAAATGAAAGACCATTTGCAATTTCCCACAATCTTAGAAACAGAAGCCAGTTTGACTGTTGGGGTGGTGTAATAATAGCCGCATCGCTAGAAGATTTTCATACATAAAACCTTTGGTTTCCGCGGCGGCAAAATGGATTTAAAAGAGGGTCCACGTTAATCCAAAGTTTGGAAACCGCTGGTCTATCTTATCATCAACTCAGACTTTGTCTATTATCTGTATCAAGAATCGCATGAAGCATCAAAGAAGGTCTTATATTTTGTTGATCACCTGTGCTCCGGAAGCAACTGACAGAATTATAATTATTGTTATTACTATTTTATTCCAATTAACAATAATGTATTCTTGATGTTATTCCTAACTTAAAACTTGATGAACATATCAATTTCAGAGAAAGAAACAAGATGATCAGAAGCCGTTGGAAGAAAAGATCAGATCTCTGAAGAAACGTAATGCTGAACTGGCAGCTATTGCCAGGAGACTGGAAGAAAAGGCAAAATCTTTGCAACAAGAAAATGTCAAAGTTAGAACAGTAAGCATCTTCATATATTTCTTGTTCTTTCTTATTCATCATCATCATCAAATAGTTTGTCCTGAGCAGAACTTTGCCACCCCAAAAGTCCTCTGGAATTTCTCTCTCTCATAGGCCAGATGTCATGTCTCTGCAGCCGTCATGTTCAAACCATCAGTTACATCCTGAATCCATCTTCTCCGTGGTCTTCTCTTCTTCTCTGTGCCGGTATGCCTCCTTCCATGATGGTCTACGGTTATTTATTGATGAAAAATATTAATAATATTGATATTCCTTATTGTTAAACTTAACTTGTTACATACTATGACCTTGATTTAGCATTTTGTGTTGATTTTAAAATGAATTCGTTTATATACAACAATATTGGAATACGAGGTCACGTGACGGTTGTGGTCTTATTTTCTAGAATGTTTACCTTAGTCCGCTGGCCGTATGGTTATCGGAGGCTATGATTGATCCTATTTAGTTTCAGGATGTTCCCTTATTTTGTTAGTTTAGTTTTACAGTAAGGAACAGTTTTATGTCATGGTACCAGCCTGTTTGTTTGAGTTCCATAGTTTAGTTTTACAGTAAGGAATAGTTTTATGTCATGGTACCAGCCTGTTTGTTTGAGTTCCATAGTTTAGTTTTACAGTAAGGAATAGTTTTATGTCATGGTACCAGCCTGTTTGTTTGAGTTCCATAGTTTAGTTTTACAGTAAGGAATAGTTTTCTGTCATGGTCCCAGCCTGTTTGTTTGAGTTCCATAGTTTAGTTTTACAGTAAGGAACAGTTTTATGTCATGGTACCAGCCTGTTTGTTTGAGTTCCATAGTTTAGTTTTACAGTAAGGAACAGTTTTATGTGATGGTACCAGCCTGTTTGTTTGAGTTCCATAGTTTAGTTTTACAGTAAGGAACAGTTTTATGTCATGGTACCAGCCTGTTTGTTTGAGTTCCATAGTTTAGTTTTACAGTAAGGAACAGTTTTATGTGATGGTACCAGCCTGTTTGTTTGAGTTCCATAGTTTAGTTTTACAGTAAGGAACAGTTTTATGTCATGGTACCAGCCTGTTTGTTTGAGTTCCATAGTTTAGTTTTACAGTAAGGAACAGTTTTATGTGATGGTACCAGCCTGTTTGTTTGAGTTCCATAGTTTAGTTTTACAGTAAGGAATAGTTTTATGTGATGGTCCCAGCCTGTTTGTTTGAGTTCCATAGTTTAGTTTTACAGTAAGGAACAGTTTTCTGTGATGGTCCCAGCCTGTTTGTTTGAGTTCCATAGTTTAGTTTTACAGTAAGGAACAGTTTTATGTCATGGTACCAGCCTGTTTGTTTGAGTTCCATAGTTTAGTTTTACAGTAAGGAACAGTTTTCTGTCATGGTCCCAGCCTGTTTGTTTGAGTTCCATAGTTTAGTTTTACAGTAAGGAACAGTTTTATGTCATGGTCCCAGCCTGTTTGTTTGAGTTCCATAGTTTAGTTTTACAGTAAGGAACAGTTTTCTGTCATGGTACCAGCCTGTTTGTTTGAGTTCCATAACACAATATTATAAGGGATTTCATTTTTAGTGTTTGATTGAATACTATTAAAAACTAGAATCCATAATATTATATTGCTTGCATCGGCGTCCACATAACTTTTTAGCCGGAGGGATGTGACAAAATGAATTAAAAACCTTTTTAGTTGGTAGTGTACAACGCAGAAATGGAGAAGATAAGATTCGTATAGGGGTCAAAGGCGCATCGGGACAACGCCGCGCCAGGATTAGTGAGCTGGTACTAATCAATATTCTACCCCACCTCCTCGTGGTGTCCCTGGTAACAGACATGGTTCCGGTCTGGCTCAGAGGGTAGGGATCGAGAGAGAGCTACAGGTAGTGGTAGTAGTACAAGCACGGAAAAGCTATCCAGGTCCAAAATCCTGAGCAAAATGCACGCATCTCCTGGCCTATGTTCGATGAAAAACTTCCTCAAATTATTCCAGAAACGTAAGAGAACAAACGTGTACGAGTCGTCAGCGAACGAATGCTAACTCCCCCGGAGTAAATGACCGCGCCAAAATTGCCACATACGGGGCAAGATTCCATAAGCATGAAGCTTAGCAAATTAACGATCGCACAACAATTATCAGCTTTCCGGTCGATGAGAAGGGCCGTACAAATGAACATGAAGGGATGAGAGGTGCATCCAGAGTAGAGACGTGGACACATATGGGGCGAAACCAGAAGCCCTGAACCAGAGTCGGTCTGCGTGTCATGGCAGTCTTGAGACACGGTAAATGTGAGCACGGTGAGAAACCCAGTAAACATGGTGGGGCAGTCACTAAAATGGAGCAAACACGCATACGGACGATACACAGGTGAGTTCAAAGGAGGGAGAGACACGCAAAGTGCTGGTGTCGGAGCGACAGGAAGACGTTGCAAACGTAGAGGTGAGCGGACCACCCAATGAGCAGTGAAAACTGGAAAGCCCAGCAGAGGCTTGAATCCAGTACAAATCAAAGGTCTCGACAAGTGTCTCTGAAAACGCTGTAACGTATCGTGTCGACACACGGGAAGATTGCGGTAAACTCCGTAGCAAAGGCTTAGCGCAGATACATTTATTGGGTAAGGTTGGACAAGCGCAAATCCTAAAGTTGCGTTTTAGTGCCTAACGAAACTGCTCTCCTGAGACAACGGGCAAGGTACTGTTGCGTTAACAACTAACATCCCAGGAGGAACTCGGGTGGGGGATGCCTAACGAGACTGCCCTCCCTGGGACAACCGGGCAAGGTACTGTTGCATTTACAATTAACATCCCCGGAAGAACTGAGGTGGGTGATGTTGACGAGCGCAAAATTTCAGTTACATTGCTAGAGCCGATTGAAACGACCCTCTACATTATTTGTGCGTAGCCCCAGTCCAGTGTTTTCCGGGGCCAGGGAAAATGCAGAGTAGTTACTGCAAATTGCCAAATGCCGACACGGGCCTCGAAAAGGCTGAGAATGTTCCTACTCCGGAATAAACTCTAAGGGGTCAAAAGTAAGGCCAAAAATGTAAAGATTTGACAGGCTGTCCAAATCCAAACTTTGGCGAAGGCCGACACTTTACACGGTGTGTTATACGAGTAAGACGCCGTCCCAGGACAAGCTTATGTGCTCCAAAAGACTGAGAAACGTTTCTAATCCAGAACGACCTCACAGTCAGAAAGGACGCCCAGTGTCGATTCACTGTTTGGCGTAGATTACAAATCCCAAATATACAGCAAAAAGATGATCGTAAAAGCTTAGATTCAAGCCAAAATAGATGGCACAAAGGATCGTTCTAGGCCAAGTTACCCTAGTAAATAAACAGCTGACTGAAATCGGGTGGGCGGGCCTAGTCACCATAGGCGCATAATCGCACAACGTAAAAAGCCGTACTTGTCAAAGATCAATTATATATCACAAAAGAATGATAAAATTGCCGCGAAGAACGAACGAGGAAGAGAGAAAAATTCGCATAAAACCTTTATAAATCCCCCTAACTTAACGCATGGATGCCCATGATCGCGTGGTGGATGAATATAGCGGGTATATATGTGATGCGTTTATTGCTTGTTGGATGTATGTTTGATCTCATCAGTCATGTTGATGTTTCATTCATTTGTTAATGTATGTCAACAACGTAAGTGGATGTTTTGTTGTTGTAAATGACTCCTCCTCCTAGTGAGCATGAGTTATTCACCATTAATCCCTGTGCCAGCAGTGGCGTATCCTGGTTCCAGATTCAAAGTCTGCTGCAATCTGAGATTTTAATTCTTTGTATTTTCACTTTTTTTTCCAGAATAACTTTTATAAAGTTTCTAAAGTATATTGGGCCGATGTGCAAGAGCTTAAGTGCCGCTGGATCATTGAAGAAGAAGATAAAGTATATTCATTTATGAAGAAGAAGAAGATAAAGTATATTCATTTATCAAGTAGTATGTCCCTTGGGGATATAGCTTTCATCACATCCCGCCTGAAAAGTTATCTGCCTCTAGCAAGTAGTTCTCCCACCTTCTCCAGCGTCATGTTCAAGGTTTCATTGATGTAATGCAAAGCCGAATTTTTTAAAACTAAAGGTAAAATAGACCTCACCGTTCAGAAAGCAATGGCAAACTACTGAACATATAAGTGGTGCCTAGAAAATCAACGACTAGTTTACTGTGGTTGATGGCTACGTCATGTAAAGGATATGCCACGATTTCATTTTCAATGCAAAGCCATATGGAGTAAAACCCTGTGCAGTGAAATGAATCCTTCGGCTTCAGACCCTTTAGTCCATAATAGACCCCAACTGAATAGGTCTCCGAGGCATTAAGCATAGCATTACACGCCTAGAGTTGTTGAAGGTTTCTGGGTGTGAAAAAAAACTGGATACTGTCCCCAATGCAATATAGAAAAAAGAGTGAAAAGTCCTGGGGTTCGAAGAAGAAGAACCAGTGGCGGCTCGTGTTCATTTTTGTTGGTAGGGCCAGACACAAATTTTCGGAAAAATCATGGTTTTAGGTTAGGTTATATTTTAATTTATAAAATAATAGATACACGTTACACATTATTTTGGTGGGGCCGGCCCCACTGGCCCTTAATGACGAGCCGCCACTGAGAAGAACCATATATGTTCGTTTATTATTTGTCCATGATTGGAAACAATAAATACATGAAGATGATTGTGTACACTTTTCAAACCAGAAAACACCAACTTCACTATCTCTTGACGAGTCGAGCCCTGAGGTTGAGCATCTCAAGCGAGTGCTTGCTCGTCAACGTGCCAAGGACTTGTCAGAGCATGCCAAGAACATGCTGGTTAAGGATAAGGAGATTGAAGGTCTCCGAAGGAAATGTCAGGAACTGGCAGACCAACTCAGCAGCGGAGAAATAATGGCACCTCAGGTAAATATTTATTTTGTTATACTAGCATTATATTAATTTGTTGTTATTTGTTATGTTATGTTATTTGTTATGTTATTTGTTATGTTATTTGTTATGTTATTTGTTATGTTATTTTATTTGTTATATTATGTTATTTGTTATGTTATTTGTTATGTTATTTGTTATGTTATTTGTTATGTTATTTGTTATGTTATTTGTTATGTTATGTTATTTGTTATGTTATTTGTTTTGTTATATTATTTGTTATGTTATGTTATTTGTTATGTTATTTGTTATGTTATTTGTTATGTTATGTTATTTGTTATGTTATGTTATTTGTTATGGTATGTTATTTGTTATGTTATTTGTTATGTTATTTATGTTATGTTATTTGTTATGTTATTTGTTATGTTATTTGTTATGTTATGTTATTTGTTATGTTATGTTATTTGTTATGTTATGTTATTTGTTATGTTATTTGTTATGTTATTTGTTATGTTATTTGTTATGTTATGTTATTTGTTATGTTATTTGTTATGTTATTTGTTATGTTATTTGTTATGTTATTTGTTATGTTATTTTATTCAATCGTCGCCATGGCACATTAGGCATTCCCATGCATGCTCCGTCCTGCGCTGCAGGCAGCAGCCATCCCAAAGTCCACTTGCTTACCGTACCCATGAGAAGTTGATTAGTATATCTTCTCTCTCTTCACCAAGAAGACGACAATGTCTGGCATATCCACACTGATCTCTACATTGTCACAATCAGTCATGTGTTGTTGCACATTTAGTGTGTGAGAAGGTGACTATAGAGTCCATTCGTATAGCACAATTCCCTACTACAGATGGGTGTATACATGATCAAGGTTGGACATCGCAAACGATGACAACAGCCTCGGACATGTGTTGTTGCGCCTTTAGTGTGTGATGAGTTGGTTGAGTACCTATGCCCCAATCCGGGGTAAAAGGCAAAGAGAGAGAGAGAGAGAGAGAGAGAGGACATCTGACTAATGATTGGGGGTATGGGTGTCATGTGATGATTGATTGCACTACTACTACTACTACTACTACAAAAACTACTACTACTACTACTACTACTACTACTAATAACAATATTAATATTAATATAGTTAAGACGTCGACGTTTTCTAAAGTACGAGTATTCTCCTAGAATACCAAATGGTGGTCTTTTCTTCTTCTTTGCGTTCGTTCTTTACGACCAATTTTAATCACTCTTGTGGTATGTTTGATCTTTACCAAGAACGTGTATACGTTGCACATTGGTTTGGTAGGCCCTAAACGCATAGACTTCTACACGTTTAAGACACATACATCCGATTTCATCCAAACCTCCTTAGTCGCCTCTTACGACATGCGTGGCAGGTAACAGTGGTTCTATTCTTTCCACCCCAAATTTGGGCCCCGGAAACTACTCGGACAAATGGTGGTGTTGGCAGACAGTAGAATGGTTACAGAGGACACCTAAACATACCGGAGACGAAGTCTTCTTGAAGAACTGAAGAGTGCTTAACTATCCTGGGAGACCATCAAGAAAACAGCAAAAGATCCAGAAAAGTGGCGAACAACTGTTGAGGTCCTATACTACACGAGAAGCGGGGATGAATAAGTCAAGAATGGTGACAAGATAAAACACGATTGTGAAAACGGTGGGCGTCTGTAACTTAAGTGGAAGTGAGATCGATGACAACCCAAAAGTACTTCGTTCAAACTCCGCGGAGGGCAGGTTGGAAACAAGTTACTTCCTGTGGATTTTTACGAACAGTAAAAATTGACCCCACCATTCAATTTAGAAAGTAATCTCAAACTATTTAACGTATAAATGGTGCACAGAAAATCGACGACTCGTTTGTTGTGGTTGATGGCGACGTCTTATAAAGGATATGCCACTATTTTTATTTCAAAAGCCGGAAAATCTGGTTCATGGGAGTGCTACTGAACACAATATGAACAAAATGTGTTTTGAAATAAAATTTGATTATATCTAATGCCGGAAGGGTAAAATATGGCGCCACGAATGTATGACACGGGCGCCATGGCGTCCGCGGGAACCGTTTTGTACAGCGCTGCTGCACGCTTTGCTTGAAAAGTGTTATTGGCCAACACATTGCTTTAGCCTGCGTACAACAACCCTCGCTTGATATTGACATCATAATTCATATTTATGTTATGTTTATCTAAGAAAAATATTGTCGTTCTACCATATCCCCAATATACTGCGGTTTTGTAGTGTAGAGTAAGGTTCTCTCTCTCTCTGCGATCACCGCCCAGGCCGATGTACCAGGCCTCCCATAAATTCTATTCATGTGGAAATCTGTTTCATGCAGCCTTAGCATTGGTGTGTTTTACCTCACATCTTTTGCATCATTTGGACCTCTAGTGCTTTCGGCGATGTGTCCGGTTTCAGCCAGCGTTTACTCGGTTCGCTCTCATTTCTGTAGCCATCTAGTGTTTTTACGGTGTGGGTTAGCTAGCCCCACGTCCTACCTCCTTAATCGTCTCTTACGACATGCACGGCAGGTAACAGTGGTTCTATTCTTTACACCCCAATTTGGGCCCGGTAACCACTCGGACGAGGTAAGGTTCTCGCCTCTCACTCCAAATGAAATCAGTTCGTCCACTGTGGAACGATCATGATATTTTTCCAATGATATCTGATCTCAATATAGGTGAGATTGAGGCCCTAACTCTATCGGAAACGGACAGTAAAATATAGGTCCTGTTTGAAAACTGAGCGAGTAAAATAACATTTAGCAGTTAAATATCGTTAAGAGTCGTCTGCAAAGCCGCTATCTGGACAGAGTTCATTAAAACGATTTTCCAGAATAGTCCAGCATCCCTCAGATCCCGAAGAAGACTCAGTCTTCAGGTTTGTTTAGAACGTCCTCATTTATTTTTTCCTTGCGGGTTCCACTCAAGTTCTTGCACATTATTTGAGCTTGTGAAAAGTTGGAAATCACTGCCAGATTTATTGTATAATTGATCTAGCTTTGACACTTTAAATAAGGGCTGAGAACCAACAGTGGTTAAGTACAGAAATGTAGTTTTTGACCATTTTTTCCAATTTATTTAACTAGTATTACCATTTGGCTTTAACACTTTTCATCCTTTTGTATGATACATGTTGTAATTTGCGTGATCTGTGTCATGTTCTCAGAATGCGGTACAATTTGAAGAAAAGGATGAACTTGTGAACATAATAAAACAAGCAGCTAAAGAAAGGTTACAGTTGGAGCAGCAGTTAGCATATAACAAGATCAAAGAGGTGAGTGATATCAAAGTGTTTACCCATGAAGAGTCCCCACCTCCTCAAATAGTTTTCCCATCTCTCCAATAGTTATCCCATCTTTTTCCAATATTTGTCCCCATCTATCTCCAATAGTTGTCCCATCTCTCTCAATAGTTGTCCCCATCTATCTCCAATAGTTGTCCCCATCTCTCTCCAATAGTTGTCCCCATCTCTCTCCTATAGTTGTCCCCATCTCTCTCCTATAGTTGTCCCCATCTCTCTCCTATAGTTGTCCCCATCTCTCTCCTATAGTTGTCCACATCTCTCTCCTATAGTTGTCCCCATCTCTCTCCAATAGTTGTCCACATCTCTCTCAATAGTTGTCCACATCTCTCTCCAATAGTTATCCCATCTCTCCTATAGTTGTCCCCATCTCTCTCCTATAGTTGTCCCCATCTCTCTCCTATAGTTGTCCCCATCTCTCTCCAATAGTTGTCCCCATCTCTCTCCAATAGTTGTCCCCATCTCTCTCCTATAGTTATCCCCATCTCTCTCCTATAGTTATCCCCATCTCTCTCCTATAGTTATCCCCATCTCTCTCCTATAGTTGTCCCCATCTCTCTCCTATAGTTGTCCCCATCTCTCTCCAATAGTTGTCCCCACTCTCTCCTATAGTTGTCACATCTCTCCATAGTTATCCCCATCTCTCTCCTATAGTTATCCCCATCTATCTCCAATAGTTATCCCCATCTCTCTCCAATAGTTGTCCCCATCTCTCTCCTATAGTTGTCCCCATCTCTCTCCAATAGTTGTCCCAATCTCTCTCAATAGTTGTCCCCATCTATCTCCAATAGTTGTCCCCATCTATCTCCAATAGTTGTCTCCATATCTTTTTAGTAGTTGTTTCCACCTCTCTCAAATAGTTGTCCTCATCTCCAATAGTTTTCCCCATCTCCAATAGTTGTCCCCATCTCTCTCTAACAGTACTCCTCTATCTTCAGTAGTTGTACCCATCTCTCTTCAATAGTTGTCTCTTGTCTAATTTTTCCCATCTCTTGCAGTAAATTCAAACTTAGTCATGGCTCCTAATATGGTACAACTCATTGAGATTTCCATATCTCAAGTGTTTCTCACCATTCAGGCAAGCTTTACACCGACTTCAGTGGTAATTGTAATTTAGATTCCCAAATAACGTACTAGAGGTTAAGGTAGTCCACCATCCAACCATGTACCGTATGCACACCGAAAGTATTTGGTTGAATCTCGGAATTTCCTCGCCATGTGGTGGTCACTAACCCAGAGCCAACTTTAAACTTATGGGCCTTCAGATTTAGGTTATGGATTATTGATTATGGATTATTTATGGAAGAATTATTGGAAATCAGACCACAACTGCACCACGTGATTTCACATTCCAGTATTGGTGTATACAGACGAATTCATTTTAAAATCAACACAAAATGCTAAATCGAAGTTATATTATGCAACAAGTTAAGTGTAACAATAAGGAATATCAATATTATGAATATTTTTCACCAATAAATAACCATAGACTCACAGAATTGAGTAAAAATACGTGCAGTGTTCTATCAAACATCTGTAATTTCCAGCCCCCTTTTCTAATCTACGTCACGGAATCCCCGGTCATTTGTCTGGCCTAGTTATCTAGAGTTGGCTGTGCACTAACACAGCAAAAAAAAAAAAAAAAATATAAACAGAACATCGTTCAAAAAAGTTCAGCAGCAGAAAACAGATGATATGTCAATGTTTTCCAGAATAGGCATTGCATACAATAACAGCATACAATAAAAGAGATCGGGTACTAGAGCTAAGGGAAGACCAAGAAAAGATGGATAGACAATATCAAGACCACACTACATAAACACGGATACAACAAAAGGGCGACTCATCTAGCCCTAGAACGCAAATTAAAGCTCCCATCCCTTCGCTTAACGGCAAGAGTGGACAGCCAACCACATTTTCCACCTGGGAATAGACAATAGCCATTGCCTGCAGCAACAATAAAGTGAATATTTGCCAGTGTGTTGCAGAGGGCTCACAAGGGGAGCAAAGAATAGCAACACTGTGATCTACAAGGCATGTCGTAGGGGCCTAGGAAAGCTACCCTAGTAAATTGAAAGCGTTGCAGAAATCGAATGTGTTGGCCTGCTTGTAGGCGCTTAACTGGCACAACGAACACTTGCTCTTAGGCTCAGATCACATACAAATCACAAGAGTGGTTTAACAAGTGGTCGATATGGAGTGTTCAAAGAAGAGGAAGATGAGAAAATAGATATTCGAAACAGCGCAATTATAAGATGAAAATAGATATTCGAAACAGCGCAATTATAAGATGAAAATAGATATTCGAAACAGCGCAATTATAAGATGAAAATAAATATTCGAAACAGCGCAATTATAAGATGAAAATAGATATTCGAAACAGCGCAATTATAAGATGAAAATAGATATTCGAAACAGCGCAATTATAAGATGAAAATAGATATTCGAAACAGCGCAATTATAAGATGAAAAAAATATTCGAAACAGCAATTATAAATGAAAGATATTCGTACATCGCAATTAGATGATGAATAAATATTCGAAACAGCCAATTCTACTGCAATAAATATTCCGAAACATCGCAATTATAAGATGAAATAGATATTGAAAAGGCAATTATAAGATGAATAGATATCGAAACAGCGAATTATAAGATGAAAATAGAATCCGAAACAGCGCAATTATAAGATGAATAAATTCGATACAGCGCAATTATAAGATGAAAATAAATATTGAAACAGGCAATTATAAGATGAAAATAAATCTTAAACAGCGCAATTATAAGATGAAAATAGATATTGAAACAGCGCAATTATAAGATGAAAAAAAACTTCAAACAGCCAATTATAAGATGAAATAATTTGAACAGCGCAATTATAAGATGAATAAATCTTCGAAACAGCGCAATTTAGATGAAATAAATATTGAAACAGCGCAATATAAGATGAAAATATATTTAACTACAAATTTTGAGATGACATAATTTCGAAACAGCCATTATAAGATGAAAATAGATATTCGAAACAGCGCAATTATAGATGAAATAATATTCGATACAGCGCAATTATAAGAGAAAATTATTCGAAACAGCGCAATTATAAGATGAAAATAAATCTTCGAAATAGCGCAATTATAAGATGAAAATATATATTCGAAACAGCGCAATTATAAGATGAAAATAAATATTCGAAACAGCGCAATTATAAGATGGAAATAAATATTCGAAACACCGCAATTATAAGATGAAATAAATTTCGAAACAGCGCAATTATAAGATGGAAATAAATCTTCGAAACAGCGCAATTATAAGATGGAAATAAATATTCGAAACAGCGCAATTATAAGATGAAAATAAATATTCGAAACAGCGCAATTATAAGATGAAAATAAATATTCGAAACAGCGCAATTATAAGATGGAAATAAATATTCGAAACAGCGCAATTATAAGATGGAAATAAATATTCGAAACAGCGCAATTATAAGATGGAAATAAATATTCGAAACAGCGCAATTATAAGATGGAAATAAATCTTCGAAACAGCGCAATTATAAGATGAAAATAAATATTCGATACAGCGCAATTATAAGATGAAAATAGTACAGAAACTGAGATTTCCTTACTTCCTACGATGATGTACCCCACCCCACTCTCCTCCTCCCCTTCCTCCCCCTCTCCCCACTCCCACTCCTCCTTGAATGTATTATTTTTAGTTTACAGATCAATACGACAGCAGAATATAGTCATATTTCTGTAAGTCCGGGTAGATACAGTTTACTATTGATTAAATTCGACCTCCACAAAGTCTTGTTACAGGTTATAACCCAAAATCGTGGCTATAAACACAGCTAGCTAGATACAGATTTGTTTGCAAATCGCTGTGTGAATTGCTATCTTATTTAAAAAAAAAGAAAAACCTAACAGCCATTTGTTTTATTTTGTGCATTTGTTGTGTAATTAGTGATTTGTATTTTGTGTACACACAACCAGGAATGATTGCTTTTTTTTACTATTATGACGTCATCGTCTTCTTTGAACGTTCCATATTGACCATATGTTAAACCACTCTTTGTGATTTGTATGTGATCCGAGTCTAAGAGCAATTGTTCGTTGTGCCAGTGATGCCTAAAGTATGCACACTTCCGATTTCTGCGACGCTTTTATTTATTAGGTAGCTTCCTAGGTCCCTACCTCAGTCGCCTCTTAGCCCATGCCTTTAGGTCGCAGTGTTACTATTCTTTGCTCCTCTTGCGAAGAAAGATTTTTTAAAATGAAGTTAAATTCTTACAAATTATTTTCACTATCTGTTAAATTACACCGGGGACCCTCGCATGTGCTACGTAGTTCGTGCGCCGTCGCTGAGATATTTCTGTGTAAGAAATAGATTGGCGCAGATATGGTTACTCACCGAAGTGCAATGATGATACAATCAATCAGTCAGGTTACTGTCACACTTACTACTATTGTTAGAATTACTTCTACTGCCACACTAGCACTGCCTGTAACACTGTTCTGGTCTGCTCTAGCACTGGTTATAGCACTGGCTCATGTGCATGCTCTGTAGCACTGGCTCTATGTAGCACTGGCTCTATGTAGCACTGGCTCTATGTAGCACTGCCCCTGACTCCTCTGTAGCACTGCTCTATGTAGCACTGGCTCTCTGTAGCACTGGCCTCACTGCTCTATGTAAACTGACTCTATTAGCCTCTCTATGTAGCACTGCCTCTATGTAGCACTGGCTCTATGTAACACTGAGCTCTAATGCTAGCACCATTGCGCTCTATGTAGCACTGAGTAACTCTATTTCGGACTTCCATAGACAAGGATTTGTTTCATGTTATTGCCTATGTCTACTTCTGAAGTTCTGGTTGTATCTGTCCCATTTTGTATATTTTGTATGTATTAAAGTAATATGTGTAGACTGGAATTATTGCACACATAGTCCCGTAGATACGTAGCACCTTTCAGCTGACTGACAATGTCAGCGTTAGAGCACTTTATACTGTTGCACCAGCGACAATAACTAGAAAATTCACTGTACTAGGATTTAAATACCATTCACAGAGCAACCTCAGCACAGCCAGAAAGTTGCGGGAAATTTAATAAGGAAGTTAGTTGGTCTTCACTAGTTGTCACTTGTCCTAGAATTTCCGAGAGTACAAGACTTTGACCAAACACGTAATAACAAAGTACTGTAGTTTTACAAAATTCAAAAACAATGACAATACACAGCAATGTTTCGACCAAAAAGGCCTTTATCAAGTAAACAATACAACAAAAGTGACGAATGTCATAGAACACTACATATAGACTTTGACATTACAACGGCTAAAAATGAATGAAAATATGTGACTAAAAACGAATAACGAAATAAATACAGAAAACTAGAAGTGGAAAAAGAAGAGAAACAATTAAAAAATCAAGTAAATATATGACTCATACATTTAACATATACACATATAAAATATAGAACATGAGAAGATAAAGTACTAAGAAGCATAGAATGTAGAGCGTTGAGTTCATGAGGTGCAAGGTACATATAAAGAAATAAAACGATTCTCCAGAGCAAATCGACTACGATCATCAGAGGAACATGATCGGATAGCAGTGACCTGGACGTCGCGAGACTTTGACCAGGGATTTCCGGTATGGACTATAGGTTACCTGACCACAGATCAATACTTGAGGATCTTCTTCTTTCTTCTAACGCTTCATATCGACCACTTGTTACCCATTCTTTATGATTTGTATGTGATCTGAGCCTAAGAGTGATTGTACGTTGTGCCAGTTATGCGCCTACAAGTAGGCCAGCACATTCGATTTCTGAGATGCTTTTCATTTACTAGGTAGATTCTCTAGTTCCTACATCAGTCACCTCTTACGACATGCCTTGTATTTCGCAGTGTTACTATTCTTTGCTCCCATTTGGAGCTCTGGCAACACACGCGCCATACTGGAGGATATAACCCACATGTACCTACCTCTGAAGTCAGATAACGCATACCTTTACGGGGAAGGAGGGGGTGAGAAGAGACACTATAAAAGGAAAGCAAACCTTCGCGTAAAAATCAATTAGAACCACCGTATAAAGAACTCTGACTACTCCTGAATTCATAGGCAAACACAAGAAGAAGAAAAAAAAATAGGGAGATCCATTTCTCTGTCGCTTAAATTCAGCTCACTACCATTAAAGGACGTCAACTTCGGTTACTAAATCTAAGATTACAAATTAAATCTTCTTCTTTGAACGCTCCATATCAACCACTTGTTAAATCAGTCTTTGTGATTTGTATGTGATCTACAAGTAGGTCAGCACATCTATTTTCTGAGATGCTTTTTATTTACTAGGGTAGCTTTCCTAGGCCCTTACCTCAGTCGCCTCTTACGACATGCCTTGTATTTCGAAATGTTATTATTCTTTGCTCCTCTTTGGTGCTCCGGCGACACACGGGCGATATTTGAGGATCTAAGCTACATGTACCTCTGAAGTCAGAGAACGCATACCTTTATGTCGGGGATGGAGGGGGAGGGATGTAGGAGACACTGATAAAAGGAAAACAAGCCTTCACGCAAAAATCAATTAGAACCACCATACAAGCCACCCTGACTATTGAATTCACAGCAGGCAAACACAAGACAAAGAAGAAGAGAAATAGCTTTCCCTGACGCTTAAATCTAGCTCACTACCATTAAAGGACGTCAACTTCGGTTAATAAATCTAAGATGAACATTTCGGTGACTTCAGTAATCATCTGGTAGAACATATATCTGGTATCTAGCTCTGGAATCAATCATGCCTGGAAGCGTGTTATGCAATTGCTGGCAATCGTCGATCAGTGACGTAAATGTGACAAACTCACCGTCTGCTTGTCTGCAGTTATATTCTAGCCCAGGTTAGAGACAGATCGACATGAAATAATTCTTACCCTGAGGGAGAAGCGTGGAATCGATCGCATAGATTTTTCTTTCCTCGCTGTCTTCAGTCATTTATATACATAGCTTGGTCTGCTGTACGATTGCTGTCTTCAGTACATTTATATACATAGCTTGGTCTGCTGTACGATGTTGTCTTCAGTCATTTATATGCATAGCTGGTCTGCTGTACAATGCTGTCTTCAGCATTTATATACATAGCTTGGTCTGCTGTACGATTGTTGTCTTCAGTCATTTATATACATAGCTTGGTCTGCTGTACGATTGCTGTCTTCAGTCATTTATATACATAGCCTGGTCTGCTGTACGATTGCTGTCTTCAGCATTTATATACATAGCCTTGGTCTGCTGTACGATTGTTGTCTTAGTCATTTATATGCATAGTCTGGTCTGCTGTACAATGCTGTCTTCAGTCATTTATTGCATAGCTGGTCTGCTGTACATTGTGTTTTCCCAGTCATTTATATCACTAGTCCTGTCTGTGTACATTGCTGTCTTCAGTCATTTATATGCATAGTCTGGTCTGCTGTACAATTGCTGTCTTCAGCCATTTATATACATAGCCTAGTCTGCTGTACGATTGCTGTCTTTCTTCTTCTTCACCTGTCAACTCCCAACGGAGCACAGGTCTTCAACAAACTTCTTCCAGCTCTCCTCTCTCTTGCCACTACTTCCAATTCTTTCCATGTTTTACCTATCCTTTTAATATCAGCCTCCAGCTCTCTTCTCCAGGTATGTCTAGGCCTTCCCTACTCCCCTTTCCTGCTGGTACCAAAACAGTGCTTGTCTTGTAATGCTTCCGGTCGGTCTTCTCTTTGTTCTCATATAGATATATATATATATATCCCTGATAGAAAAAACCCCCATTACTTTGTGGGTCAGCACGGCAATGCAGAGGGCTAGAGGAGTAAACCTTGACCAAATATTCGGAGGGAGGGACCCTAGGAAAGTTTATGATTATGTACTTATTCCTTTCCATCTTTTGACATCCCATGCACACTCTGCTCGACTCCAAACGTATTGACCTTTGTCTTTCCTTTGGATGAAACAGTTGGGTAGAGAGTGGGTTTGTGCAAAATGGGCAAGGTACATTCTCTATATCAGCTGCCCAGGCTAGGCCTATATTGCACAAGGGCGCAGCGTCTTTTGAGAATAGACTTATGTATGAGCTGAACGACAAGAGAGAAAAGCGAAAACTCAGAAGTTTTCACAGTAAAACACTTTCCAATTGACCCTCTGTAAAGACGAAAAAGGTCATATATATATATATATATATATATATATATATATATATATAAGAGAGAGAGAGAAAGAGAAAGAGAGAGGGAGACGCGGGTCCATTTGCGCGGAACAAAGTTTTTCAGGACTGCTGTCATGTGAGCCACGTTCCGGAAAGTACACGCTACTGATGATGATTAATGATATATACTACTATAGTAACAATTTTACCTTCATGTTATCCTTTTCTTGTAAACTTTCCACCATTAACTGTAACCGTACACAACTTACAACACATACACAGAACATAATTCTACGTAACTCTACAACCATAGACTTCTTACACACACATAGATATATACAGGGTGTTCAACTTAAAAGCAGCCCCAGTGATAAATAAAAATTTGCCAGGTACGCATTGCATCTCGTCTATTTACTATTTAAACCGGTTCTGACTAGCTTGTCTTACGTCACATTTGTTCATCGCCCCTTCCCGCACTACAATTACACACCATTACACAACATTGACCTTATACTACGTCATAACTGAACCTTCCATTTCCATACATATATGCCAGATTAGCTCCATTTATAGGCTGGTTTTAAGTTGAACACCCTGTATATATATACACCAGTTGCGGCTCGTCATTAAGGGCCAAAGGGCCGGGCCCCACCAAAATGTGTAACGTGTATTTATTATTTAATAAATTAAATTAAATTATAACCTAACCCAAAGCCATGATTTTCCCGAAAATTTGCGTCTGGCCCCACCAACAAAAACGATCACGATCCGCCACTGAAATATACACACACACATGCACAGAACAAGAGACACAGTAGCGTAGTTGTTAGGAAATTCGCTTCTTAAGACAATGTTCTAGGCTCAATTTCACACGTGGGCTTGGAATTTTTCTGTTGTCGACACATCTTCAATTAGGTACCAGGAAAATCACTGGAAAGTAAAGGCGTCCGGCGTGATGTTTCCCACGTCACCCATCGTGTGCCGACGGTCAATGAAAAATAACGGGCCTAACACCGTATTACCATATATTGATTGATTGATTGATTGGATAGGACCATCATCATTGCACTTCGATGAGTAACCATGTGTGCTCCGATCGCTTTCTTACACAGGAAGATCTCAGCTGCAGTTCACGAACTCCGTAGCACCGGCGAGGGTCCCTGATGTAATTTTGAAGATGGTGAAAAAATGTTGTAGGAATTTGATTTTTGAATATCTTTCTAATGACTTTTGCCCGGGCAGCGGCTTTCCAGCCTACCCTTCTCGATTTTGAACTGACAAGCGTTCTTTTTCGTGCTCAAATTGGATACGGTACCTACGTGTTATCTTCCGTCTCTCACAAGACTAGAAACTCGATCTCAACCACACTGAGATAAACACAAATAAACACACAGACAAGCACAAACGCACACGCACAAGCGCACACAAATACACGGAACATATTTGAACACAATCATAAAGTTATAGACCTGTTTAACACGCACAGAAACGGTTAAATGTCCCAATTAAACATGGAAACACATAATCAGGCAGACAACAGGGCATTTAAACGCACATGCACGCGCACACAATGACGTTGAGTGACATTTCTGGTGAGTGATGTGACCGCTTAACGATATCTGGCGTGGGAGGTCATCATGCAAAGGGAAACAACTGGGTAGGGAAGCTGGTGAAGGAACAACGTTTGGTTTGAGATGGAATAAATCGATTGGAGGTCCACGTTTGAGAAATTGACCCCTGACATTTGATTACACAGGCATCGTTATAGTGTTTGGTCATGCGACTTTGCCGATGTCATGAATAGAAATGACATTTGTGATAGTTTCTCTAACATTATGTGGTTGTTTAGTGCATGAACATTTTGACATTTGAAGCAAACAACAATTGCTTTATTGTCTGTGATCAGTGGCGGCTCGTGATCAATTTTGTTGGTGGGGCCATGCAAAACATTTTCGAAAAATCATGCTTTTGGTTTAGGTTATAATTTAGTATTTTTTCTTCTTTGTGTTTGTTCTTTACGACCAGTTTGAATCACTCTTTATGATGTTTAATCTTTGCCAAGAACGTGCATACGTTGCACATTGTAGGCCCCTAAACACATAAGACTTCTACACGTTTAGGACACATGCATCCGATTTCATCCAAACCTCCTTAGTCGCCTCTTACGACATGCGTGGCAGGTAACAGTGGTTCTATTCTTTCCACCCCAAATTTGGGCCCCGGTAACCACTCGGGCGTAGTATTTTCTATTAATTGTATATTACAGGAAGATATTCGACTTTCAAAGCTAATCAGTATCTCGTTAAAAATAATAATTATGAACAAATAATTTATAAAATAATAAATATACGTTACATATTATTTTTTGCTAGGTCCTGGTCCCACTGGCCCTTAATGACGAGCCGCCACTGTCTGTAATACCACTTTTTAAGGGCGGTGTAGGACGGGGGAGTGGGCATCTGTAGCTTAAGCGGTATTAAGCTCGATCACAATCAGTGCGTACCTGGTTCAAACACCGCGGCAGGCGGTTTGGAAGCAGATTCATTTTCATGGGAATTTTTACGTAAGGTGAAAATAGACCTCACCGTTCAGCAAGCAATGACAAATTACTGAACGTATAAGTGGTGACTAGAAAATTAACGACGCGTTTACTGTGGCTGATTGCTACGTCCTGTAAAGGATATACCACGATTTTCAGGACGGGGGGGACATGTTCTTGTGGAATTTATAGGCTGCATGGCTAGTACAGTCGCCGCAAAGCTGTTCAGGTTAGGATTTTTCATTTATGGTCACAACAGAAAAAATTTCTTGGCCATACAGTGGATTGAACACGGATGTTTCCGTATGCGAGCCGGGCTCTAATCCGTTCGACCAGACGCTTCTAATAATTGTCGTTACTGTCTGTAATACCGCCTTTTAGGGCGATGTATGACGAGGGGGTTGTGCCTGTGGAATTTAATAGCTAGTGCAGTCGTCGCGAAGCTATTAAAGTTAGGATTTTTATTTATACACCATGAAGGCTGAAACCCTTCCCTACATATGTATGATACCATACATAACAAGTAGGAGCCTAGGAACCCGGGTGTAACGTATTTTTTGGGTTTTTTCCGATCCAGAAGCACTTGAGCTGAAAGCTCTTCGGCTCGGTGTCATGGACATCGTAACCCTTCGGCTCGGTGCCACGAACACCGTAAATCTGGGGAACCTGTAGCTTTTCTGCCAGTCCGCGGAGTTGAACCCGCACTTATAGAGGACTAGTCACCCGTAATCCAACGCGCTACGAACACGCTGGACACGCGGGCAAGGATGCAACGTAAAGTCATTCTTGTCAAAAATCAATTATATATCGCAATAAGCAGTGGCGGCTCGTGATCCTTTTTGTTGGTGGCGGCCAGACTCAAATTTTCGGGAAAATCATGGTTTTGGGTTAGGTTATATTTTAATTTATTAACTAATAAATACACGTTGCACATTATTTTTGATGGGGCCCGGCCCCACTGGCCCTTAATGGCGAGCCGTCACTGACAATAAGACTGATCAAATTGGTCGCAAAGAACGAACGTTAAGAAGGAGAAAAGAGATTTATGCACCCGCCAGAAATAAAATAACAACTCATTCGCTTTACTGGGGATTGAACGCGCTCGTTGAAAATGGCGTAAATATCCTGAGCAAGCTACAGACACTTTCTGCTTGAGGGCAATGTGCTTGTGAAGCTAATCACGACGATCAGCAACTTTGCTGCTTGTTGATTTTGCCAAATCCCAGTGAAAAAAACAACTCTGCAGTTGATGCTATCCGGCTTCGGCTATTTTTATTCTAAGTTACAAGTCAGTGGAGAAACTGGAGGTAAAAATAGAATACTTGAAGTTTTAGGAAGATAAAGTTTGCAGTTGATTGATTGATTCATTGATTGATATGCCCATCATCATTGCACTTCAGTGAGTAACCATGTGTGCTCCCATCTCTTTCTTACACATGAAGATATCAGCGTCAGTGCGCGAGATACTTAACACCGGCAATTTTCCCCAATGTAATTTAGATAGTGAGAATATTTTGTAGGAATTTTAGTTTTTAAAATCTTTTTAATGAATTTTGCCCGAGCAGCGGCTTTCCGGCCTGGTGTACTCGATTTTGAACTACCAGAGGTTCTATTATGTGTTCAATTTGAACTACCAGAGGTTCTATTATTTGTTCAATTTGAACTACCAGAGGTTCTATTATTTGTTCAATTTGAACAACCAGAGGTTCTATTATTTGTTCAATTTGAACTACCAGAGGTTCTATTATTTGTTCAATTTGAACTACCAGAGGTTCTATTATTTGTTCAATTTGAACTACCAGAGGTTCTATTATTTGTTCAATTTGAACTACCAGAAGTTCTATTTGTACCTCCAGTTTCTCCACTGACTTGTAACTTAGAATAAAAATAGCCGAAGCCGGATAGCATCAACTGCAGAGTTGTTTTTTTTTCACTGGAATTTGGCAAAATCAACATGCACCTCAAGCAGAAAAGTTGCTGATCGTCGTGATTAGCTTCACAAGTACATTGCCCTCAAGCAGAAAGTCTTCAATTTGAACACGGGACCTACGTGTTATCGCCCGTATCCGATAGGACTAGGAACTCGATCTCACCTACACTGAGTTCAATGATCTCTATAAAAACAATCCTGATGACTTCACATTGGAGCGAACCGAATACCTTTGAAACGAGATCGAACACTTAACTTCTACGCCACACAGCTGGAGGGAAAATAAACCAGAGCACTTAAAGTTTGATACATTAGATATAAATATGGAAAAAACTTTCTCAAAGACCTCAGCAGAACAGACCAGGTCATTACATTTCGCATACATACAGGACACTGCAGACTTTACAGACACACAGATTACGAATAAGTCAAACAGTTCTCTGTCTGTGCCAGCATGTGGAACAGACAACGGGGCATGTCCTGCATGACTGTCCTCACCTGGGTGAGCTGAGATGTACCACACAGTGTACATGAAAACTAAGCTTTGGGGGGAAACTTAACAAGAGGTCGATATGGAGCGTTCGAATAAGAATGAACAAGATACCCCCTGCAAAGTGACAGACATGACGGCAGAGCATGTCTTGCAAGACTGTCAACGGTTAGCAGGTATAAGGAACGAATCATGGCCACAACACACAGAGCTTCGAAAGCTGTATGGAGGAACGAGTCCCTAAAAACAACAGTAAAATTCATGATAAAAGTTGGTCCATCCACAGCCAGGCTCTAGCACAGGCCAGACAACTGGCTGGGTATTCCCTGACCTAGATAGGAAAAGGGATCTGGAAATTACAAATGTTTGATAGAACACCGAACACTTTTTGCAATTTTACTCAATTCTGTGAGTCTATGGTTATTTATTGGTGAAAAATATTTATAATATTGATATTCCTTATTGTTAAACTTAATTTGTTGCATAATATGACTTCGAGTTAGCATTTTGTGTTGATTTTAAAATGAATTCTCCTATATACACCAATACTGGAATGCGAGGTCACTTGGTGTAGTTGGGGTCTGATTTCACAATCTTACCTGAGCCCGAAGGCCCAGTAGTTTATAGTTGGCTCTGGTCCATCAGTCTAGGTCGGGAACGCAAAGAAGAACAAGATACACTTTACTGCTTTGTAGAGTACTTTAATCTATCTATCTATTGTCTATTGTCTATTCCCAGGTGGAAGATGTAGTTGGATGTCCGCTCTTGCCGTTAAGCGTAGGGATGGGAGCTTTAATTTGCGTTCTAGGGCTAGATGAGTCGCCCTTGTTGTGTTGTATCCGTGTTATATAGTGTGGTCTTGATAATGTCTATCCATCTTTTTCTTGGTCTTCCCTTAGCTCTAGTACCCGATCTCTTTTTATTGTATGCTGTTATTGGTGGTTGGTTGTATTTCATTCTTTAATATATTAATAAAGTACTTTAATAGAGTACTTTAATAGAGTACTTTAACAGAGTACTTTAATAGAGTACTTTAACAGAGTACTTTAACAGAGTACTTTAACATAGTACTTTAATAGAGTACTTTAACAGAGTACTTTAACATAGTACTTTAATAGAGTACTTTAACAGAGTACTTTAACAGAGTACTTTAACAGAGTACTTTAACAGAGTACTTTAATATACTTTAACAGAGTACTTAACAGAGTACTTTAACAGAGTACTTTAACAGAGTACTTTAACAGAGTACTTTAACAGAGTACTTTAATAGAGAAAGCAATATTGAATATGATCTCCCGAGTGGTTACGGGGCCCAAATTTGGGGTGTAAATAATAGAACCACTGTCACCTGCCATGCATGTCGTAAGAGGCGACTAAGGAGGTTTGGCTGAAATCGGATGCACATGTACTAAACGTGTAGAAGTCTATGCATTTAGGGGCCTACAAACCAATGTGCAACGTATACACGTTCTTGGTAAAGATCAAACATATCACAAAGAGTGGTTAAAATTGGTTGTAAAGAATGAACGCAAAGAAGAAGAAGAATATGATTGCTAGATATGAATGACATCGTACACAAAATCTCTCTTCTCTGTCCAGGATGTTCTGAGAAAACTTTTCTGTAAACCTTGTTTCAAAATCTTCAATTTTATTCATTATTGTTTGTGTTGTGGTTCACGATTCTCGTCCATACGTTACCACAGGGAACATGCACGTTCTCAGAAGTCTTCGGAGCGGTTGTTGAATATATCGAGCTTTGTAGAGTACCTTACTAAAGACGGCAATATTGAATATGATTACCAGATATGACATCTTACACAAAATCTCTCTTTTGTCACATTCTATCCGTTGTTCTTTCTACCGATTCTATCAATATCAGATATGTCATCTTACACAAAATCTTTATTTTGTCACTTTCTATCCGTCTATATTTTTTACCGATTCTATCACTATCAGATATGAATTACATCTAACTACTACTGCCTTGTAGTTTGGGGACAATCAAAGGCTAGCGGAGCAAACCGTACACAAAACTGGACGGAAGGAAAACGAAGTAGTCCACAAAAAGACCGGCAACCTGGGCAGATGACACTCAACAGCCCGGGAGGGTAGGTCATCTAAGGGTCGCTACCCTAAAGAAAATAGCAACCTGCTGCCTTGCAGGTTGGTTGGGGACAGTCAAAGGTTGACGGAGAGCGAACCCAGTAAACGCTGGTTGAAATCGGACTCGTCGCTGAAGGACAAGCACTAGAGCTCCAAATGGTACTGAAGATTGTGACGTAAAACAACATTCTTGGCAAAGGCTGTTTATATATCACAATAAGAATAATCAAAATGGCCGAAAAGGAACGATCGAGAGAGAATTACATCTTATACAAAATCTTTCTTTTTCACTTTCTATTCATCTTCTTTTTCTACCGATTCTATCAATACCAAATATTCTTCTTCTTTCAACGCTCCATATCGACCACTTGTTAAACCACGCCTTGTGATCTGTATGTGATCTGAGTCGAAGAGCGATTGTACATTAAGTCCAGTTATTCGCCTACAAGTGCATACGATTTCTGCGAATTCTTTTTTAAACTAGGTAGCTTCCTAGGCCCTACATTAGTTGCCTCTTACGACTTCCATTGTAGCCCGCAGTGATACTATTCTTTGCTTCCTAGCGGGTCCCAGCACCAGACGGCGATACACATATGAATTACATCTTACATAAAACCTCTACTTTTTCACTTTCTATTCATCTTTCTTTTATACAGATTCTATCAATATCGATTTTCTGTGCTGGAATGCAAAGTTACTGCGCCCTCTATTTTATTCATTTTTTTTTAGCATTTATTCCTAGTCCCTTGTCTATTTGAATATTGATATATATTTTCTGCCACCTTTTTGTCTCTTTTATTTTCATGCATTCATATTTTTCTTTGCATTATCTTTTTTCATACAATTGTCGTGTCTCCACGATGTGGTTGCAAGTCTCAAGGGATAATTAACGCTCATTCGAGATACTTCATCTCTGTCACCTCTTTAAATCTTCTTATGCATTGAATTTTATTTTTTTTGGTATTTGTCAAAGAATGTTTTAAAATTTAGCTGTTTTCATGTAGCGGTTTGCTCTCCCCAACTATCCACTCTCTCGTTTAAAAAATGTGTATTTCGTCATGATTTGATTACTTCCCAGTGAAGTAAGTGTGTGTATGTTTGAGCGAATATGTCTTCCTGTGTGCTCCGATCGCTTTCTTACACAAGAATATCTCAGAGACAGTGCACGAGCTCCGTAGTACCGGCGAAGGTCCCGATGTAATTTAGAAGATGGTAAACTATTTTGTAGGAATTTTTATTATTTAATATTTCTAATGAATTTTGCCCTGACAGCAGCTTTCCAGCCTGCTCTTCTCGATTTTGTACTGCCAATGGTTCTTTTACATGCTCAACTTGAATACAGTACCAACGTTTTATCGTCCGTCTCGATAGGACTAGGAACTCGATCTCACCTACACTGAAATCAGTGATCTCTGGAAAAATATCACGATGACTTCACGAGGAGAGAACTGAATACTTTTGTGACGATAGCGCGGACCTACCTCTACGCCAGGACGCCAACGTAACCGACTGGTAAGTCGGGTCGAGTAACGAATATTTGTTGCGAAAGTAGGAAATATCATCAGGTGTCGTGCCGGCTGGCGTAGGCGATCATAAAAGTAAAAGTAAAGGAACCCTTTCATACCTCGTGGTATATAGGTCAATACAGTGTTAGGCCTGTTTTTCATTGACCGTCGGCACCCGATGGGTGATGTGGTCAGCATCACGCCGGCCGACTTTACTTTCCCAGATAAATTCCTAGAGCATGTCTGGTACCCAGTTGAGGCTGGGTCGACCTGAGAGCCGTCGTGGTCGGGAAAATTCCACGCGCATTGCGGGAGCTGAACCCAGACCACCAGCCTTGCGAAGCGAGTTCACTAACAACTACGCTACAGCGGCTCTGTAGGCGATCATGGATCTTCACAAATCTCTATCTTTGGTGTTTGCTATCAATTCAGATGTTGACGCTCTACTGTCAGGCTGTCCACAATTTTCTCTCTCTGTCTTCCTCTGTCTCGTCTACCCTCGATGTTACCAATTGTTACAACGAATATGTACAATACTTAACAGTAGTTGAAATAAAGATCACTACTACCTTCATGTCTGCTCTCCAACTATTTTTAACATTCAACTAAATTTTTAGCTTTAATATTTACATTATGTTTCACGCGTAGGGTAGGCTTACCATTGTCCATGAAGTTACGCCAACACCTTGCTAAGCCAACACCACGCTTGTCTAACTTGCTAGCTAGCATATTTTCAAGGCCACGTTATTTACACCAAGTGGACAATTATTCATAGGCGTATCCGACAAGCATATATGACATAAGTAAAAATGCGAGTGCATTGTCTATGCTATTAACTTGACTATCATCTCGGATAATCGGGGGATCTCTGTGGCTAAGTGGTTGAGCTTTTGACTTGCGTTTCGAAGGTCGTGGTTCGAATCGGAACGCGCTTTTCTGTTCACAAGTGTATTTTTTTCAGAGACCTCTAGGATTGTTGCCGGAGCTGCGGAGTTCTGCTTTGTGCAATACTCTCGGCAGGTGAAGCTCTACTTCTGTGGAGAGGGATCGAGGTATATATTGTAAAACCCGTGCAGTGAAGTCAATCCTTCGGTTTAAGACTCTTTCTTTCTTCTCGAACAAACAAACAAATAAACAAATAAAATACACATTCACATTATATTCTGTCTTTTCTATTCCTTAAACCTGTTTTGCCTCACGGCGTCAGGATAAGAAGAGATTTATAGAACAGGTTTTTGTGTGCGCTTAAAATACAGTGTCGTTCATCGCCTTTGTTATCTCTTAGGTCCACCTTTTGTTTGGACGACCTTTTGCTTTGTATCCATTGTATCGAAGCAACATTGCTCTTTGAGGTGCACTGTGTGTTTTTAATCTGCTTATGTGGTAGAACCATTCAATTTGTTGTTTCTTGATGAAGTTCAGTATTGATGTTTCTCCCACTTTTTTCCTTGATCCTTCATTTCTAAACCGGTCTCTTCTTGTTACTCCCAGCATTCTGCGTAGGCGATTCATCTCTGTCGTGACTGGTCTCTTCTTGTTACTCTCAGCATTCTGCGTAGGCGATTTATCTCTGTCGCTACTGGTCTCTTCTTGTTACTCCCAGCATTCTGCGTAGGCGATTCATCTCTGTCGTGACTGGTCTCTTCTTATTACTCCCAGCATTCTGCGTAGACACTTCATCTCTGTCGTGAATGGTCTCTTGTTACTCCTAGCATTCTGCGTAGACAATTCATCTATGATCACAATCCAGAGTCGTGCCTGCTGGTGTTGGCGACTGTGTCTAAGTTTGATCCATACTATGCTGTTATTAAGTTCAGTTATCTTCTCTCTTTATTTTTACCCTATCTTCACATTACAACAGTCACTCGAGTTTGTCAATCTATTTATGGTGATCCTCTTTCAAGAGAAACTTGTTAAGCTCAAGTAGTCTATGCAGACGTTAAACCGTAATGTTTCTTAGGTTAGTCAAACTTCTCGCCCGTGTGGTACCGGAGCCCGTAAGGGAAGCAAAGACTAGTACCACTACGACCTACAAGGCATGTCGTAAGAGGCTACAAAGGTAGGGACCTAGAAAAGCTACCCAAGTAAATAAAAAACGTCGCAGAAATCGTATGTGCTGGCCTACTTGTAGACGCATAACTGGCACAACGTACAATCGCTCTTAGGATCAGATCACATACAAATCACATAAAGTGGTTAACAAGTGGTCGATATGGGACGTTCGAAGAAGCAGCAGAAGAAGTCAACCTCCTGGATCTACTCTGTTGTGCCTAATTTATTTCGGAATTTAGTTATCCACATTTCGTAACGACTGGATGGTTTGCCAGGTGGACCTGACAGATAAGACATAATGAGTTAACTGATTTATTAGTAATCCCGCCCATTGACAATCACTTAGAAACTGATTTATTAGTACTCCTGCCATTGGCATTCAATCTGGTCCATTATATCTTCTGAGTGCTATAGTGGCAAAACACAAGACAGCCAGATTTATTCATGATCTGTAAGCAAGCTAGTTTCAGGAATAAATAGTAGACGTACTATGAGATTAATGTACAGACCAGTTCCTCTACTATGACAGGTACCATGGACAGATTAATAAATAGTACCATTGACAGGTCAATAAATAGTACCATTGACAGGTCAATAAATAGTACCATGGACAGATTAATAAATAGTACAATGGACAGATTAATAAATAATACCATGGACAGATTAATAAATAGTACCATGGACAGATTAATAAATAGTACCATGGACAGATTAATAAATAGTACCATGGACAGATTAATAAATAGTACCATGGACAGATTAATAAATAGTACCATGGACAGATTAATAAATAGTACAATGGACAGATTAATAAATAGTACCATGGACAGATTAATAAATAGTACCGTGGACAGATTAATAAATGGTACCGTGGACAGATTAATAAATAGTACCGTGGACAGATTAATAAATGGTACCGTGGACAGATTAATAAATAGTATAATGGACAGATTAATAAATAGTATAATGGACAGATTAATAAATAGTATAATGGACAGATTAATAAATAGTATAATGGACAGATTAATAAATAGTACCATGGACAGATTAATAAATAGTACCGTGGACAGATTAATAAATAGTACCGTGGACAGATTAATAATTAGTACCGTGGACAGATTAATAAATAGTATAATGGACAGATTAATAAATAGTATAATGGGCAGATTAATAAATAATATGATCAATAAATAGGCGATGTACAAGTGTTAGGGGCTTCCAAAAAAAAATAAATAATGACCAAACAGGATGCGAACCACAAACCCTTATTTCTTACAGCACCAATTGCTTACCCCCAACAATACGCGCGCTCTTAAGAACACAGCCAGCTAGCTTCTTAAGAAAGAAGCTTTACTGAGGAGTGTCGTTGACGAACGCTTGGTTGTTGAGCGCAGAATAATCAGGTTAGATTCTATCGGAAAACAAATGCTATAATCTTATTGTGCTTGTATATTTGAGACGAAACAACAGCATACATACAAACATGTGTACACACATAACATACATGGACACTTCATTCTTAGTAGCTTCGCGTATATTGTAAGATGAGTGCAACACTTAGTCGATGACGTGCCATTTCTGTTGACAGGGGCGAAGTCATATGAGGAAAACCCGGTGTAAGGAAGTCAATCTTTTGCACTTATACTCTCTTATACCCTCTTCTTCCTCTTTTTCTTCATTATTCATTTTCTTCTTCTCTTCTTTTCGTCTTCCTCTCTTCTTCCTCTTCTTTTTTTCCTTTTCTTTCTCGTCTTCTTCTTTGCGTTCGTTCTTTACACCAATTTTAATCACTCTTTGTGATATGTTTGATCTTTGTCAAGAGCGTGTATACGTTGCACATTGGTTTGGTAGGCCCCTAAACGCATAGACTTCTACACATTTAGGACACATGCATCCGATTTCAGCCATACCTCCTTAGTCGCCTCTTACGACATGCATGGCAGGTAACAGTGATTCAATTTTTTACACCCCAAATATGGGCCCCGGTAACCACTCGGGCGCTCGTCTTCTTCTCTCTTCTTCCTCTTCTCCTTCCTCTCTTAATTTCTCTCCTTCTTCTTCTTTTCTTTTTCTTTTCTTCTTTTCCTTTTTCTTCCTCTTCTTCTTCCTCTTTTTCTTTCTCTTCCTCTTTTCCTTCTCTTCCTTTCTCTTTTCTTTCTCTTCCTCTTCTTCTTTTTTTTTTCTCTTCTTCTTCCTCCTCTTCTTCTTCTTTCTCTTCTTCTTTCTCTTCTTTTTTATATAACTCGTTTACAGATATGAGACATATAACGAGACATGGAACATGGTTACAGATATGAGACACATAAGAGACATGAACATGTTACAGATATGAGACACATAACGAGACATGGAACATGGTTCATATATGAGACCATAACGAGACATGGAGCATGGTTACAGATATGAGACACATAACGAGACATGGAGCATGGTTACATATATGAGACACATAACGAGACATGGAACATGTTACATATATGAGACACAAAATGAGACATAGCATGGTTACATATGAGACACATACCGAGACATGGAACATGGTTACATATATGAGAGACATAATGAGACAAGGAACATGGTTACATTATAGACAATGAGACAGGAACATGGTTACATATGGACACATAAGAGACAAGGAACATGTTACGATATGAGACACATAAGAGACAGGAGCATGGTTACATATATGAGACACATAACGAGACAAGGAGCATGGTTACAGATATGAGACACATAACGAGACAGGAGCATGGTTACATATATAGACACATACGAGACAAGGAGCATGGTTACAGACATGAGACACATAACGAGACATGGAACATTGTTACAGATATGAGACACATAACGAGACATGGAACATTGTTACAGATATGAGACACATAACGAGACATGGAACATTGTTACAGATATGAGACACATAACGAGACATGGAACATTGTTACAGATATGAGACACATAACGAGACATGGAACATTGTTACAGATATGAGACACATAACGAGACATGGAACATTGTTACATATATGAGACACATAATGAGACGGGAAGTAAGTTGACAATTTGAGACATATAAAGACGCACGGAACTCGACTAGAAATGTGAGACACAAAAGGAGACAGGGGTGAGGGGAGGAGTGGGTATGTAACAAATATGAGACACATAAAGAGACGTGGACGTATGACACAGATTTGAGACACATATGAAGACATATGTCAGTCAGTGAAAGGTAAAATCATACTAGAAGGGTAGAATGACAACAAGTGGACGATAATGCTTAAGTGAGAATTAAATATTTATTTATAAAGATACACACGCTTTGTCTTCGAACGTTCCTTGTTAACCACTCTGTGTGATTTGTATGTGATCTGAGCCTAAGAGAGATTGTACGTTGTGTTAGTTATGTGCCTACAAGTAGGCCAGCGCATCCGATTTCTGCTCGGTTTTTATTTATTAGAGTAGCTCCCTAGGTCCTACATCAGTCGCCTCTTACGACATGCCTTGTAGGTCACAGTGGTACCATTCTTTGTTTTCCTTGCGACCCCCGACCACACGGGCGATACACATATAATTATGTTAAAATGGAGCACCATGCAGAACATATTGGGGATCTAGTGCAGCCGGTGCTCATTGCGGATAGAGTAATTTAATCTAATTTCACACGTGATCTTATGTGAAGGTTATAACAACCTCGTCTATCGGCACCAGTTGCTCTCTCGGTATACGAGAAGGACACTGAGTTGTTCTCTGTCCAGGGAAGTAAAAACACATTATTCTGATGTCTGTCTCTCTGGTGGTTCACCAGAAACGCCAACACAGCTGTCCTCGCCACGAGCTCACGATGAACTGAGGGATTTCCTATCGATCTGTTAGAGATTGGTTCTATACACTTTGTACGGTAAACCGTTTGTACACATTTGTATATTTCTAGAGCATGGAAGCATTTGCATCCAAACTCAACAGTATACAGAGTCTTCTACAACAGAACATCAGGAAAGAAGGCGAGAGGAAGACCACGAAAAAGATGGTTAGATGGCATAGCAGAATACTGTCAAAGAGCAAAAATAACAATCGCCCAAGCCACCAGAACAGTCCAAGACAAAACAGAAAACCACGACACTGGGCAACAACCCGGTAACAGTATTGCGGCAAAAGAAGAAGATGGAAGTATTGCCAATATATGTTAATGACCACTTAATTCATCCATGCAAGAACCTACGTAGAAACAGCCAGTGAACGGTTAGAACAAACACAGGTCTATCAGAAAAGTTCTCATTGGGTCTGGAGTAAGACTGGATGCGTACTATCACCGCTGCTGTTCAGCACATATACTGATCAAATCTGTAAAATTGCTAACACCAATTAAGGGAAACACATTGAGGAACTCGTTAACGAATTTCATTTTGCTGTCGATCAGGCAATCATATTAACAACAGAGACACAACAGAGAAACAACTGAGAAGCAACAGAGGAACAACAGAGAAGCAACAGAGAAACAACAGAGAAACAACAGAGAAACAACAGAGAAACAACAGAGACACAACAGAGAAACAACTGAGAAGCAACAGAGAAGCAACAGAGAAACAACAGAGAAGCAACAGAGAAATAACAGAGAAACAACAGAGAAACAAGAGAGACAAGAGAGAAGCAACAGAGAAGCAACTGAGAAATAAAAGATGCCCAATGTCGCTATTCTACCGCATTTCTATTAATTGTTTTCACGTCAGCCAAATCTTTGACTCTCTTCCATCGTTTTCTTATGTTTCATCTAGACGTCCGACTTCTTTCCATCGTTCTTCTCTATGTTTCATCTGACGTCAGACTTCTTCTTCCCATCGTTCTTCTCTATGTTTCATCTAGACGTCCAGACTTCTTCTTCCCATCGTTTTTCTCTATGTTTCATCTAGACGTCCAGATCTCCTCTTCCCATCGTTCTTCTTTATGTTTCATCTAGACGTCCAGACTTCTTCTTCCCATCGTTCTTCTCTATGTTTCATCTGGACGTCCAGATGCCTCTTCCCATCCGCTGTCCATGGATGTATAAAAGCACCGAAGAACTCTTTCTCGTTTCAATAGACACCCGACTATATAGTATACACGCAATTTTTTTCTGAAATGTTGCAGTTCTCTTGCCTATACCTCTTGTTACTCACTACATCTCCCATTTGATTCAATGAGTATGCTAAGGAAGATTTATAAACAGGCTGGGCTCGGAGACAATAGTTGGAGTCGCTTAAGAGGTCTAGTCTGAAAAATTGAAGTTTTATTATTGTGCCAGGTCATGCAGGTGTAAGGGAAAATGAACGCGCCGATAGACTTGCAGGTATGGGTGCTGTAAAAAGCGCTTGAGCAATGGACCAGTCTGATCTTCAGACTCCCCTACCGGAGGAAGGATGTGTAAAGGATTCAAGTAATAGTAGTGAATCTACAACCTTAACCAGACTGCAAAAATACCAAGTCAAATGTGGGGTAGCTAGACAAGAGCGTTATACTGGTAGCCAAATTAGAATAGTTAAACAAACATGGAAGGGGTGTCGTTAGTCGCCACACACTCAGAGACATATCAAGGAGGTGATATGGTCACTTATGGACTTTTTTTTTCTTTTTCTTTCGTCCGCTTTCAACTCAGACGAAGTTTCATCTCTGAAACGATTTTTGCGTGAAAATCCGTTTTCCAATTTCTTACAATGGCAGCAGCGTGCACATTGTAAATTACTTACACTGGCAGCCGTGTGCTCAATGTACTCGTAATTAGTATTCCTCGCCATACAGGCAGATTTTCTCCGACTTCAGAGGTACTCACGTTATCGTCCTGAGTAAGACCAGGGGACTCGAACAAATGCCGGACAGTAGGTTCGAACCCGAGCTATGAGGCGTCTCACAGCTAGCAGGCCGAGCTACTATCAACTCTCTAGGCAGTCCCCACTTATGGACTAATTGGTTCGATGTGCTGTGATAATGATCCGACGACTAATCTATACTAATCTCCAATTTGATATTTTTGAGTGCATCTCCTTTGTTAAATTCTAAACCTTGATAGTGGGTATCAATAGCTTAAGCGATAGTGAGCTTGATTACAATCCAAGTGTACCTGGTTCAAATCCCACTGTGGACAGTTTGGAAGCACATTTTTGCACGTGAAGTTTTACAAACGGTAAGAATGGACCTCACCGTTCAGAAAGCAATGCCAAACTACTGAACATGTAAGTGGTGTCTAGAAAATCGACGACTCGTCTACCTTGGTGTATGGCGACGTTATGTAAAGGATATGCCACGATTTTCATTCCATTTTCAAACCTTCTTCTTCTAACGCTCCATATTGTAAGACCACTTGTTAGCCACTCTATGTGATTTGTACGTGATCTGAGTTTAAGAGCGATTGCACGTTGTGCCAGTTATACGCCTAAAAGTACGCCAGTACATCCGATTTCTGCTATGCTTCTTCAGTCGCCTCTTACGACATGCATTGTAAGTCGCAGGGGTACTATTCTTTGCTCTCCTTGCGGGCTCCGGCATAGCTCGGGCAGATTTTTAAACCTTGATACTGTTCCTAACATATATTGATCATCTCGAACATGGTAGAAATTCAAGTTAAACGTCGAATACACAAATGGAATACTTTTGTTATTAATGTGAAATTGGTACTCCGTACTTTTAAAATTCTCGCCATCTGATGGAGTTCCCAATAGAACATTGTCGCACTAAACTTGGTCGAAGCACATTAAAAAAATAGAATTGGAAGAAAAGAGGCATAATTTTCAGGAAATAATTCCATTCACAACAGTGCCACAGAAAACAGTCAGGAACTATAGCAGTACACTTGTTTGAGTGCGACTTTTCAGCGTTTTTTTAGAAGGTGGATGTGATCTTTAACGGCTGTGTAAGTAGTACCTCGTTGTGTTATGTGTGTACTACAGACATGTGTGTTTTTTTAAAGTAAATAAAATCAATATGTAATCGATCTTTCGTATCTAAGTTGCACGTGAGTAAGTATTGAACAGACTCGAAGATCATCAGATAGATAGAAACATGTTAAAATGTAGATCTAGTATCGCCATTTGTTAAATATATGGCCCGTGTTGTAGATATTTGTTATCATCTGTGTCGGAATGTAGATATGTACGTCAGCATCTGTGTCAGAGTGTAGATATGAATGTCTGGCCAAGTATAACGTGACTGGTTGATTGATTGATTGATTGATTGATTGACAGAAGTATTGGTTATTTGTTACTGAACCGACGTCATAGCACTCCGCGCAGACACATAGGTGCTCAGTCTCCTCCAACAGGCATCGAAGAGTATGCATACTGATGGTTCCCGTGGTTCGCTGATTAAACACACTCCCTACTCTACCCCTCAGGCATCCAGTTCTACATGTATAACGGGAACTCAAAACTGCTTAAATCGTAGGATCGATTCAACATCTATTTTAGTGTCCTCATCCAACAGACAGTCTCGAAGAGACCGAAGAATATCCCCTTATCCATCTTCAACTCCCCAACAATCGATGCTGTTGATGCAAGCATATCCGCTTTCTCATTACCGTAAACAGAAGTAACGTCAATGGATGTAGGTAAATAATAATGTGTGTTTGATTCTTTCTTACACACGAGCAAGTTTTCAGCAACTGTGAACACACTCTATAGCACAGGCGATCTAATAATGTGTATTTTGATGTCTTTCTTACACACGAGCAAGTTTTCAGCAACTGTGAACACACTCTGTAGCACAGGTGATCTAATAATGTGTGTTTTGATTTCTTTCTTACACACGAGCAAGTTTTCAGCAACTGTGAACACACTCTGTAGCACAGGTGATCTAATAATGTGTGTTTGATCTCTTCTTACACACGAGCAAGTTTTCAGCAACTGTGAACACACTCTGTAGCACAGGTGATCTAATAATGTGTGTTTTGATCTCTTCTTACACAGAGCAAGTTTTCAGCAACTGTGAACACACTCTGTAGCACAGGCGATCTAATAATGTGTGTTTTGATCTCTTTCTTACACATGAGCAAGTTTTCAGCAACTGTGAACACACTCTGTAGCACAGGCGATCTAATAATGTGTGTTTTGATTTCTTTCTTACACACGAGCAAGTTTTCAGCAACTGTGAACACACTCTGTAGCACAGGTGATCTAATAATGTGTGTTTTGATCTCTTTCTTACACACGAGCAAGTTTTCAGCAACTGTGAACACACTCTGTAGCACAGGCGATCTAATAATGTGTGTTTTGATCTCTTTCTTACACATGAGCAAGTTTTCAGCAACTGCGAACACACTCTGTAGCACAGGCGATCTAATATTGACTTGACATTCCTCTCCGCTTCTCGTGGAGCATAGGGGCTCAACAGTTGTTCGCCACGTTTTCCGGTATCTGGCTGTTTTCTTTATGGTCTCCTAGGATAGTCGTACACTCTTCAGTTCCTCAAAAAGACTTCGTCTCCAGGTCTGTTTAGGATATCCCCTTTTCTATTTTCCTTGCGAGTTCCACTCAAGTGCTTGTTAAGGATGTAATATTGTGAATTATGAAACGTAATATTTTTATTTTAGTTTGTATTAATGATATTTTACCAAACAGAATCTTTCTACCCGTAACGATTATCAACTATCTATTGTTTTTTCACACATTCTCATTTTAAACACGGAATTTATCTTTTGTCCTCCGTCTACGATAGAAACATAAACTCAATCTCACCCATTGCGAATAAGAAACGCCAACAACAACAACCTTATCGCTTGCTCACTATGTGTTTCTAACCGAGTGAATTTCAAGTAAGAGGCTATCGAGGTGCCTCAGTACCGTATACGCCCCCATTTATTTCCCCCTTTATATCATTTGTTTTACCCTAATCTAAGAAGTGTTTATTTGTCTTTATTTCAGGTAACTAGTAATCTCTTTGATGTAGATCAGCGTTTCCCAAAGTGGGCGGTACAGTCTCCCAGTGGGCGCTGAAGCGTTCTAGGGGGCATAGTGGGTTCAGAATAATTGGGGGTGTGTTCAGGCGATTAGGGGTCGGTGGCTCCTTGAAGAAGAAATTAATAATATATATTTTAAAATCAATTATTTTCGTGATTTTTCGATTGAATAATCATTTAAAATTTGAATTCTGCATTTTAATTCATCTTATGCCCGTCTTACACAATCCATTTTTTCATCAATTTTCTATGTCATGCATATAATCATTTGAAAATTGACCATGTACGACAGAAATATATATCAATTTTCTATGTCAAAGAGAAAATAGAACATGTATATATGTGGGAGGGGATTGGCAAACAGCTATAATGTGGAAGGGGGCGTTACAAAGTTTATGTTGTGGAAAGTGGGCGGTGGGCCGAAAAAGTTTGGGAATCTATGATGTAGAGGTCACCTCTCGCTCCAAAGTTACTCGGTTCGTTCTTAGCGTGTAGCGTTGGAGATATTTTCCCAGAATTCTCTGATATCAACGTAGGTGAGATTAAGTTCTTAGTCCTTTCGGAGACCAACGATAAAACATGGATCCTGTGCTCAAGTTGAGAACGATAAAACATGGATCCTGTACTCAAGTTGAGAACGATAAAACATGGATCCTGTACTCAAGTTGAGAACGATAAAACATGGATCCTGTACTCAAGTTGAGAACGATAAAACATGGATCCTGTACTCAAGTTGAGAACGATAAAACATGGATCCTGTACTCAAGTTGAGAACGATAAAACATGGATCCTGTGCTCAAGTTGAGAACGATAAAACGTGGATCCTGTACTCAAGTTGAGAACGATAAAACATGGATCCTGTACTCAAGTTGAGAACGATAAAACGTGGATCCTGTACTCAAGCTGAGAACGATAAAACATGGATCCTGTGCTCAAGTTGAGAACGATAAAACATGGATCCTGTGCTCAAGTTGAGAACGATAAAACATGGATCCTGTACTCAAGTTGAGAACGATAAAACATGGATCCTGTGCTCAAGTTGAGAACGATAAAACATGGATCCTGTGCTCAAGTTGAGAACGATAAAACGTGGATCCTGTACTCAAGCTGAGAACGATAAAACATGGATCCTGTGCTCAAGTTGAGAACGATAAAACATGGATCCTGTACTCAAGTTGAGAACGATAAAACATGGATCCTGTGCTCAATTTGAGAACGATAAAACGTGGATCCTGTGCTCAAGTTGAGAACGATAAAACATGGATCCTGTGCTCAAGTTGAGAACGATAAAACATGGATCCTGTGCTCAAGTTGAGAACGATAAAACATGGATCCTGTGCTCAAGTTGAGAACGATAAAACATGGATCCTGTGCTCAAGTTGAGAACGATAAAACATGGATCCTGTGCTCAAGTTGAGAACGATAAAACATGGATCCTGTACTCAAGTTGAGAACGATAAAACATGGATCCTGTACTCAAGTTGAGAACGATAAAACATGGATCCTGTACTCAAGTTGAGAACGATAAAACATGGATCCTGTACTCAAGTTGAGAACGATAAAACATGGATCCTGTACTCAAGTTGAGAACGATAAAACATGGATCCTGTACTCAAGTTGAGAACGATAAAACATGGATCCTGTACTCAAGTTGAGAACGATAAAACATGGATCCTGTGCTCAAGTTGAGAACGATAAAACGTGGATCCTGTACTCAAGCTGAGAACGATAAAACATGGATCCTGTGCTCAAGTTGAGAACGATAAAACATGGATCCTGTACTCAAGTTGAGAACGATAAAACATGGATCCTGTGCTCAAGTTGAGAACGATAAAACATGGATCCTGTGCTCAAGTTGAGAACGATAAAACGTGGATCCTGTGCTCAAGTTGAGAACGATAAAACATGGATCCTGTACTCAAGTTGAGAACGATAAAACATGGATCCTGTACTCAAGTTGAGAACGATAAAACATGGATCCTGTGCTCAAGTTGAGAACGATAAAACGTGGATCCTGTGCTCAAGTTGAGAACGATAAAACATGGATCCTGTGCTCAAGTTGAGAACGATAAAACGTGAATCCTGTACTCAAGTTGAGAACGATAAAACGTGGATCCTGTACTCAAGTTGAGAACGATAAAACATGGATCCTGTACTCAAGTTGAGAACGATAAAACGTGAATCCTGTACTCAAGTTGAGAACGATAAAACGTGGATCCTGTACTCAAGTTGAGAACGATAAAACGTGAATCCTGTACTCAAGTTGAGAACGATAAAACATGGATCCTGTACTCAAATTGAGAACGATAAAACGTGAATCCTGTACTCAAGTTGAGAACGATAAAACATGGATCCTGTACTCAGGTTGAGAACGATAAAGAACCGCTGACAATTAAATATTACTACAGGCGTGATGCATTTGTCTCTCAGTCTTGATGATGATGCATTTAAACCCCGATAAAATCAGATTTGCGAAAAGGTGCCTGCGAAAAGTTACCAACGACACCAGAAAAGACAGTCACCAACATCAGCATAAGAAAGAAAAAACCTTACTTGAATTACATAAAGAAACACAGAATGAAGTGATTTGATTACTTAATAAGAATGCATCGAAACTCCACAGTATACAGGGTCTTCTACAACAGAACATCAGGAAAGAAACGAGAGGAAGACCACGAAAAAGACGGTTATGTGACATAGCAGAATCCCGTGAAAGAGCAAAAATAACAGTCACCCAAGCTACTAGAACAGCGCAAGACAAAAACAGAAAACCACGACACTGGGCAACAACCTGGTAACAGTGTGACGACAGAAAACCACGACACTGGACAACAACCTGGTAACAGTGTGACGACAGAAAACCACGACACTGGACAACAACCTGGTAACAGTGTGACGACAGAAATCCACGACACTGGGCAACAACCTGGTAACAGTGTGACGACAGAAACCACGACACTGGGCAACAACCTGGTAACAGTGTGACGACAGAAAACCACGACAATAGGCAACAACCTGGTAACAGTGTGACGACATAAATCTACGACACTGGGCAACAACCTGGTAACAGTGTGACGACAGAAATCCATGACACTGGGCACCAACCTGGTAACAGTGTGACGACAGAAAACCACGACACTGAGCAACAACCTGGTAACAGTGGACGACAGAAAACCACGACCTGGAAACAACCTGGTAACGTGTGACAGAAAACCACGACACTGAGCAACAACCTGGTAACAGTGTGACGACAGAAAACCACGACACTGGGCAACAACCTGGTAACAGTGTGACGACAGAAAACCACGACACTGGGCAACAACCTGGTAACAGTGTGACGACAGAAATCCACGACACTGGGCAACAACCTGGTAACAGTGTGACGACAGAAACCACGACACTGGGCAACAACCTGGTAACAGTGTGACGACAGAAAACCACGACACTGGGCAGCAACCTGGTAACAGTGTGACGACAAAACCACGACCTGGGCAACAACCTGGTAACAGTGTGACGACAGAAACCACGACACTGGGCAACAACCTGGTAACAGTGTGACGACAGAAAACCACGACACTGGGCAACAACCTGGTAACAGTGTGACGACAGAAAACCACGACACTGGGCAATAACCTGGTAACAGTGTGACGACAGAAAACCACGACACTGGGCAATAACCTGGTAACAGTGTGACGACAGAAAACCACGACACTGGACAACAACCTGGTAACAGTGTGACGACAGAAAACCACGACACTGGGCAACAACCCGGTAACAGTGTGACGACAGAAAACCACGACACTGAGCAACAACCTGGTAACAGGTGTGAGACAGAAAACCACGACACTGAGCAACAACCTGGTAACAGTGTGACGACAGAAGAAGAAGAAGGTTACACTTGCTCCTCTAGCTTGGATAAAATAAATAACTCAACGAGCATTACGTTCAAGAGCGTGGGAAATCGGCCTGAGCTCCCAAAGCCTGATAATCCCACTATCGGCCCCGTACCGGAAATACAACCCAGAGAAATAATTAGTTATAATCAATAAAGATTTGCATATTATGTTTATTCTGTGTACTTTTTATTTTGTACGTCCATCTTTCATTTGTATGATGTTATTCTCTGTATGTGTTGTATGGTTATATTACCTGTATGCGTGTTGTTGATTATTGTAAATTTAATTCATTTGTTTGAGGTGATGTTGACGATCTATCTGAGAATGTTCTCTGAAATTGTGTCTTTATTTGTGTGGGGGATTGTATTCTGAACGATCAAAAGTGGTTTTGTTTTGTCCAGGATCAAAGTGGCTTTGTTTTGTTAAGGATCAAAAGTGGCTTTGTTTACTGAACAATAATAAGTTGTTTTGTTTTCTGAACGATCAAAAGTGGTTTTGTATTCAGAAGGTCAAAAGTGGATTTGTATTTTGAAGGATCAAGAGTGCCTTTGTTTTCTGAACGATCAAAAGTGGTTTTGTATTCAGAAGGTCAAAAGTGGCTTTGTATTTTGAAGGATCAAGAGTGACTTTGTTTTCTGAATAATCGAAAGTGGCATTGTTTTCTGAACGGTAAAAAGTGGCTACGCATCCTGGATGATCAAAATTGGTTGTGTTTTCTGAAAGATCAAAAGTGGCTTTGTTTGCTGTAGGATCAAAAGTGGCTTTGCGTTCTGAAGGACCAAAAGTGGCTTTGTATTCTGAACGATCAAAAGGAGTTTCATTTTCTGAACAATCAAAAGTGGTTTTGTATTTTGAATAATCAAAAGTGGTTTTGTATTCTGAACAATCAAAAGTGGTTTTGTATTCTGAACAATCAAAAATGATTTTGGTTGTTTGGTTTTCTGTGGTTCTCAGCAGCATCTCACATCGAAGACGAAGGATTGACTTCAATGTAGCGGTTCCCCATATGGCTCCGTTCTTGTCAGTAAAAACAACACACCATCTGCCAAGAATGTTGCACAAAGCATAAACTCCGTAGATACAGCAACAATCATTGTGATCTCATTAAAATATTGCACACGTGACTGCGTCTGTATCATTCTCTCCCCCAACCTTTACCTTAACGGCTCACAGGTCGACCTAAGCCTCAATTGCGTACCAGGAAAAACACCGGAGAAGTAAAGGCGGCCGGAGTGATGTTGACCATATCATCCATCGTGTGCCGACGGTCAATAACAAATACGGGCCTAGCACCGTATTGCCCATTAGACCTAGAGGTCAAAAACGTTTTTTATTTCTTGACTAAAGTGCCTAAAGCTGAAGGATTTGACTTCATTCACCGAGTTAAAAAAAAAAAATCTCATATTGCTCGGCCTCTCTTCCCAGAAATAGCAAGCCAACTACCGAGACAATTGCACACAAGTACGAGCTCGGTAGCCCCGACAACAATTCTACGGATCTCTTGAAAACATTCCCCGTGAAGAGAACGACGTGGTCTGGAACGACGGTAGCCCCGACAACAATTCTACGGATCTCTTGAAAACATTCCCTCGTGAAGAGAACAACGTGGTCTAGATTCGAGGTTCATCTTTTGCGTGGACGGCCTTTTGCTTTGTACCTATTGTATCGGAACAGAATTGCTCTTTGAGGTGTTGTCTGTTGGTAATCTGCTTACGTGGCCGAACCATTTAATTTGTTGTTTCTTGATGAAGTCTAGTACTGATGTTGTACCCACTTTTTCCTGATGTCTTCATTTCTCAACCGGTCTCTTCTTGTTACACCTAGCATTCTGCATAGACACTTCATCTCTGTCATGACTAGTTTTCTTCTATCATTTGTTGTCAGCGTCCAGGTTTGGCACTGATAGTATAATGTGGGAGAAAGATTGTGTTGAACATTACTCTTTTTGTGTTCATGGGGACGTGTTTGCATTTTAAAATTGGTGCCATTTGTTCTATCATTTGATTTGCGTTGTTGCATCTGTGTTGAATTTCATTAGTTATTCTTCCGTTTGCTGAAAAATGCTCCCCAGGTATGTGAAGTCTTTTACTTGTTTTAATGAGTGATTGTCGATAGAGATATTGGTAGCACTTTCCTCTCTAGCGAATGTCATTACTTCAGTTTTGTCGAAGTTTATTCTCATGTTGTATTCGTTACATGCTAACTGGAGTCTGTTAATGTGTTGTTGTAGCTGTTCTGATACTGATAGCACAGAATTGGTAAGAAAACTGTGTTGAACATTGTTAACGGCGCCAACATTGTCTATCACACGTAGAGATCAATGAAATCACCCGGGAGAGTTTCCTGAAAGTCACAGCTGGGTGTTAACATATCAAGAGAACATCTCATACTTTGTTACGGTTGTTGATTGATTGATAAGGTGTCATCTCCGCATTAACAGTCAATTGCTATGACTCTTTCAACACTTCCCATCTCTAGCCATTGTAATGTATTCCACTATCTACCTGTCTGTCTGTTTGTCTGTCATATCTGTCTCTCTGTCTGTCATACCTGTCTGTCTGTCACTCTGTCCGTTCGTCCGACCGACCGTCAGATCTGCATATCTGGCCTGCCTGTTTGTCGGCCTGTCTGTTCGTCGGCCTGTCTGTTCGTCGGCCTGTCTGTTCGTCGGCCTGTCTGTTCGTCGGCCTGTCTGTCTGTTCGTCGGCCTGTCTGTCGGCCTGTTCTGTTCGTCGGCCTGTCTGTTCGTCGGCCTGCTGTCTGTTCGTCGGCCTGTCTATTCGTCGGCCTGTCTGTCTACTCTGCCTTGCTATGTAAGCCCGTCGGTCCGTCTGTCTATCTCTCTATTATATCTATCTATGTCTGTCTGGCTGTCTAGCTGCCAGCCAACCCGCCGCCTGCTCTCTGGTGCTTGTATGGCTGTCAGTCTGAACTCTGCCAATCTGGGATCTGTCTGTCTTTTTATATATATATGTCAGTTTGTCTCTCCGATTGGTCCGTCTGTATGTCTGTACATGTCTGTCTTCCTGTTTTCCCGTACTCCCATCTTACTTATCAATCGAAACCTTCTTCCCACTGCCAACCTACGTAAGAATCTGCCATCATTACTTACATTTCTATAGTTTTCACTGATCTGTTTTTTTTATTTTCCACTCGTGACTGGTATATACACACCTCATCTCCAGAAAATCATAACGAAAGAGATGAGGTGTCATAGAAGAGCTGCAGGTGTGACAATAAGAAACAACATCAGAAATGGAAGAAATCAGAAGAAGACTGGATGTGAAACCAGTCATGCAATTCATAAAAGAACAACAGATTAAATGGTTTGAACACCTAACAAGAGTGTCAGTATCGTCTACCACAGAGCGCCACAGAAAAAGTATAACGAGTAGAAGAGCAAGAGGAAGACCACGCATAAAAGCACATAGTTAACAACAGTGTTAAGAAAATGAATAAAAGTTTACAAAGTGCATTAGAAGAAGCACACACACGATCGCGAACCTTCACCCCGGCATCACTTTTACAATGAAGTAAATGGTGGAAGAAAAGAAGAAGACTGGTGTATATTGAAAAAAAAACCCACCATGTACAGATAGATAGATGGATGGATTGAGAGAGAGAGAGAGAGAGAGAGAGAGATGATCAATAAAAGAGTATCTGATCTTCTGATACTTTTTCGAAGTAATAAAAAAACATCTTTAACACTATCTACCCCCTCTTCAGTTATTTCTCCCTCTTCAGCTATTCCTCCCTCTTCAGCTATTCCTCCCTCTTCAGCTATTCCTCCCTCTTCAGCTATTCCTCCCTCTTCAGTTATTTCTCCCTCTTCAGCTATTCCTCCCTCTTCAGCTATTTCTCCCTCTTCAGCTATTCCTCCATCTTCAGCTATTCCTCCCTCTTCAGCTATTCCTCCCTCTTCAACTATTCCTCCCTTCCCAACTCAAAGGTCAGAGACTAGACTTCAGGCAGTGATCGCATTATTGCTAATACTTCAAATCTCCCATCTCCCTCTGTGAAACCCCCCATCTCCCTCTGTGAAAACCCCCATCTGCCTCTATTTTACCATGTATTTCCTTGTTGAGAACATTACTGAAATCACGTCTTCACATTTCCATTGTATCTAATCTCCCACCTTCTGTCTCCAATTATTTACCTCTTCTCTTCGCCCGTATGTTTCCGGGTTCTGCAAGGAGAAACGAATAGTAACACTGCAACCTACAAGGCATGTCGTAAGAGGCGACTAAGGTAGGAGGGTCTAGGAAAGCTACCTAGTAAATAAAAGCGCCCTGAAATCGTATATGCTGGCCTATTTGTAAGCGCATAACTGACACAACGTTAAATCGCTCTTAAGCTCAGTTCACATACAAATCACAAAGAATGGTTTAGCTTTTCCACTCCGAATTTTTTTTTTTGGGGTACTTCCAGACGCACTTATTTTACAATGTATACTAAATTAGCCAGTGAACTGGCTTTGCGTCCTATTAAAAGAATATCGCTAGTCAGTGTATCAGCTCAGAGGGACGGAAGGGTTAACAAATGGTCGATATAGAGCGTTTGAAGGTCTCTTGACTTTCAACTTCCATTTTTTCCTTCTATTTACTACTTGATATTTGTTTAGAATCTGCGCGAGGATGTCATCGAGTCCAATATATAGCAATCTCTCACTGACATCGTTATGTTAGTCCGATATCTTCTTCTTGTCTTCAGGCAGACTTAAGATGATGTCTGGTTCCTGTCTGAGGGTCATTTCCGTCGCTTTATACTAGTCCCTTCCGGCCTTTGTCTTTACCGATCAGAATGAGATCCTTCTCCCCTTTCCCAATATATGCATGTTTGGTTTGTCAACACAGTCTGAACATTTGCCCTGGTGTTACACCCTGGTATTTTACTATCATCTAGATCATAGATTCACAAACTTTTTCGGCCCACGCCCACTTTGCACAACATAAACTTTGTAACGCCCCCTACACATTATAACAGTTTGTCACCCCCATCTCTCTCTCTCTCTCCCCCTCCCATATATACATGCTCTATTTTTTCTTTGACATAGAAAATTGATATATATATTTCTGTAATACATTTTCAAATGATTATATATATGAAATCGAAAATTGATGAGAAAATGGATCATATAAGACGGCATAAGAAGAATTAAAATTCAGAATTCAAATTTTAAATGATTACTCAATCGCAAAATTACGAAAATAATTTTATTTAAAAATATATATTATTAATTTCTTCTTTAAGGAGCCACCGATCCCTAATTGTCTAAACACCCCCAAATTCTTCTGAACCCTCTATCGCCCCCTTTAGAATGCTTTAGCGCCTACTAGGGGGCGGTACCGCCCACTTTGGGAAACAATAATCTAGTTCTAGTCACTAAGCAAAGATCAAGAAGAAAGAGACGATAAGTCCTGTCATTAACAACTCGATGAAAGAAAAAAAAACAAGTCAATGTGCGAATTCATCATCATCATCATCAAGTAGCTTGTCCCTTCCGAAACTTGGCTCCCATGAAAGCAGTCCTGAAAAACTCTGTTCTGTTTAGTTTAGTCGTCGGATCACCATCACTGCACGTCGAACAAATTAGTCCATAAGTGCTCAGATCTCTCCCTCAGTATGTCCATCAGCGTGTGGCGACTAACGACACCGGTTCTTTGTTGGTTTACAATTCTTCTTTGTCTGCCAGCATAGCGTTCTTGTCGAGCTACACCACACTTAACTTTGAGTTCTTGCAGTCTGGTTAGTGTTGTGGATTCACCGCTATTACGTGAATCATGTACACGCCCTCTCTCCCTTAAGGAATTTATAATATCAGCCTGGTCCATTGCTCGTCCGCTTTGGACAGCAGCCATACCTGCAAGCCTATCCGCACGTTCATTCCCCCTTACACCTGCGTGCCCTGGCACCAAAAAAAAAAAATATGTTCTGTCATTAGCAGCAGTCATTCTCAGATCGTCAATGACATCTTGCACCCATCATCTTCTAGGTCTTCCTCTCATTCTTCTTCCAGGCACCATTACCTCCAAAATTTTCTTCTCTATGCACTCATGTCGTTTGATGTGTTCGAAATATTTAATTTTCCATTTTTTATTTTATTTAATAGCCAACTCTCTTTAATATCAAACTGTTGCAGAACAGAAGCATTTGTTCTTCTCTCTGTCCATGATATTCTAAGTACTCTTCTGTAACATTTGCATTCAAAGCATTTGCATTATGTTCTCCGCCAAAGCCAAGAAGGCAATACTGATCGCCTGAATCTTATCATAACTGGGAAATCATCATCGTAGTTTGGGAAACCATCCTCAGTTTCAGTTTGGAATACAGTGGAACTCCAATATTCGTCATTAATCCGTTCCCGAGGGGATGATGAATATCGAAAAAGAAGAATATCGAACAATTTTTTAACATAGGAATTAACTAAAAATGGATTAATTCGTTCCCGGCCTCTAATACTGCGTATCTATTCTATAACAAAATAAATTTTCACTTGAGAATCGATCTCCGAAATCATTTCAAACACTGTACAATTTAACTACAGCACATATTAACCAGCGTACTGCCATAAATAATACGTAATATGCACTGTGTAGGCCTACATAAATACATGTAGTACACTAAACACAAATAAAATTTCGGCAGCATCAGCGAATGTTAATGGCCTAGGCCTTTCATTCTGTAAATCTTGATCAAGTGACCTCGCTTTTTCGCAAATTATAGCTTCTGAAACACTATCACCAGCCCTTTGTTTTTCAGTTATCCAAACTAATAACAACTTTTCCATGTCCTCAATGATTGGCGATCTATTAGAAGCAAGAATTGTTACACCTTGTGCGACTTCAGCTGATTTAATAGCATCCTTTTTTTATTATGCTAGCAATGGTAGTTCTCGGCATTTCAAATTCCTTTACTAAATCGGCGACACGTGTTCCAGCTTCAAACTTAGCAATAATATTTTTTTTAAAATCAATGGTACTTCGCACTGCTTTTCTTTTTATTTTACCACCATTATCGTCACTACACTTCTTACGTCCCATGGTCACTAAATTTTTGTAATAATAAATTGCAAAAACTGCAAAAGATTTTTAAAAATAACAAGAGTTTTATTGCGTGCACTTTCAAACAAGCGCTTCAGCCAAACAACCGACACAAAATGGCGATCAGCTGCTTTCTGCCGGCTTCCGGAGGTAGGACGAATATTGACTTTCGGACGAATATCGGAAAAAAATTTTGACGGAAAAACAGGGCGAATATCGAAAAAGACGAATACTGGCGGGGACGAATATTGGAGTTCCACTGTATATTCATTGCACTCCGGACATGTTCATATGTGCTCCGATGGTCTTCGCAACATCTCCAACAGAGACCAACGATCGACCATACCAGCTCAATTTTGATTGATGAGCCTACTCATATACCTGTTGTCCTATTCTTTGTTTGTAACAAAGCCTGGGTAATCGTCACCTAAATTTGAAAATTGTCACACAAACTTGAGAATTGTCACATAGACTTGAGAATTGTCACATAGACTTGAGAATTGTCACACAAACTTGAGAATTGTCACATAAACTTAAAAATTGTCACACAAACTTGAGAATTGTCACATAAACTTAAAAATTGTCACACAAACTTGAGAATTGTCACATAAACTTAAAAATTGTCACACAAACTTGAGAATTGTCACATAAACTTAAAAATTGTCACACAAACTTGAGAATTGTCACATAAACTTAAAAATTGTCAGATAAACTTGAAAATTGTAACATAAACTTGAAAATTGTCACATAAACTTGAAAATTGTCACCGAAGCATGAAAATTGTCAACACATCTTTGAAATCTTCGTCGAAGCTTGGAAATCATGACCAAAGCTTAGAAACCATCACCAAAACTTGGAAATTGTGACTGAAACTTGGGAATCCTTATCAAAAGCATGGCAATCTTTGCTAAGAACTTGAAAATTGTTATCAATGTTTATTATATATGCTCTACCGCTGTCACTTTCAGTCCTCATGATCCGATACATAACTTAATGTGTCTACATCAGTCTTCCCTGACATCATACATTAGACTGAAATGAAAATCGTGGCACATCCTTTACAGGACGTAGCCATCAACCACAGTAAACGAGTTGTTGAATTTCTAGGCACCACTTATACGTTCAGTAGTTTGACATTGTTTTCTGAACGGTGAGATATATTTTACCTTTTTTAATAAAAATTCCACGGAAACGAATTTGCTTCAAACTTGCTCACCGTGGGGTTTGAACCAGGTACGCGTGGGTTTGTGATCGAGCTCACTACCGCTTGAGCTACAGACGATCACTAATACATTAGACTACTAACTATATACCTCTTCTTCTTCTTTGAACGATCCATATCAACCACATTTTAACCACTGTGATCCGAGCCTAAGAGCGGTTGTACGTTGTGCCAGTTATGCACTTACAAGTAGGCAAACACATCCTATTTTTGCGACGCTTTTTATTTACTAGGGTAGATTCCTAGTTCCTACTTCAATCAGTTGTTTACGATATAGTAGGTCGCATTGTTACTATTGTGTGCTCCCCTTGAAGGCCCCAGCAACACAGGGGCGTAACCATATACCAAATGTTTATGATACGAATTGGGATTTAGTTATCTGCCCCAGCTTCAAAGTTCAGCAAAACAAATCGATATGCATTTCCTACCCTCCTGTAGGGGGTTGTGTTTGTATATTCATAAAATGACAGTTCCAGGAACCCTTGCCAAGTATGTCTGTATCTGTTGAGGATTCTGTGCTGCTTCTGTCTTGTTTTAATTGATGAAGATCGTGTCTCGACATATTTTCTTCTTATCAATCATTTTTTCAGTTCATGTTATAATTTCCGTAGATTATATAGCTACTTAATAACAACAGGTAATGAGTGGAAAATCATAACGACGGAGATGAGGTGCCTTAGTAGAGCTGCAGATATGACACTAAGAGACAAAATTAGAAATGAAGAAATCAGTAGACACGTTATATATTTGTAAAGCTGCTAAAAATACCCCCCAAAAAGCAAAAACAAAATACAACTCATATATATATATATATCTCATACCTATTGATACCAGCAAATGGAAGAATAACTAATGAAATTCAACACAGATGCAACAAAACAAATCAAATGATAGGACAAATGGCGCCAATTTTAAGATGCAAACACGTCCCCATGAACACAAAAAGAGTAATGTTCAATACAATCTTTTTCCCACATTATACTATCAGTGCCAAACCTGGACGCTGACAACAAATGATAGAAGAAAACTAGTCACGACAGAGATGAAGTGTCTAAGCATAATGTTGGGTGTAACAAGAAGAGACCGGTTGAGAAATGAAGACATCAGGAAAAAGTGGGTACAACATCAGTACTAGACTTCATCAAGAAACAACAAATCAAATGGTTCGTCCACATAAACAGATTACCAACAGACAGTGCACCCCAAAGAGCAATGCTTCTCCGATACAATGAGTACAAAGAAAAAGGCCGGGCACGCAAAAGAGGAACCTCAGAGATAACAGAGGCGACGAAAGAGACTATCTACGAACCGCATAGAAGTGCCCGTTTTAGAAATCTCTTCTTGACCTGACGCTGTGAGGCAAACAGGATTCGAGAAAGAAAGAAATTGATTGACTCAGTCATGTGAATTCTACAAGTGAAGTATGTCTTGCAGATTTCATAAATCAAAGATTGAAATATCCATTCACGATCAATATCCATCAGAAATTCTAACATGATGGATACATGTGTGAGAGAGTTAGGCGAAGTGAATTTCCTGTGAGGAAGCGAGGGAAAATTGTGAGTGCTTGAGTGGGCTTTTAAGATGTCGTTGAAAGCTCTAAGAATATCATTTGGATAGAGCTTTTAAGTAGAGTTTATGCAATACATTGTGTATATATATATATAAAGTTAGAGATAGAGAGAGTGGTAGAGGTAGAGAGTGAGTGTGTGTGACAGAGAGAGAGGTAGGGGCAAAGAGAGTGTGTGGGAGAGAGAGAGAGGTAGAGGGTGAGTGTGTGTGACAGAGAGAGAGAGAGGTAGAGGGTGAGTGTGTGTGACAGAGAGAGAGAGAGAGGTAGGGGCAAAGAGAGTGTGTGGGACAGAGAGAGAGAGAGGTAGAGGGTGAGTGTGTGTGACAGAGAGAGAGAGAGGTAGGGGCAAAGAGAGTGTGTGGGACAGAGAGAGAGAGAGAGGAAGAGAGGGTGGAGAGAAATGTAACGGGAAAGTTGAAGACAAAGAAAAAGAGCATTATAAACAAATATTGTTAATTTAATCGAACATTTTCCTAATTGATCCGATCTCGTCCCAAGCATGTATATCAATCAATATGTTTAGACTAACAACTCCCGTTCTGTATTAGTTGATGTATCTACTATCGTCTTGCCGCACCTATCCGTATGCATAACTTGCGCAACCGAAATAGAGAATACCCGTTATCTTCTTTTAGCATTGTCCATTTAAGAATCATCTTCATCGCACATCGGACATGTCCATACTTGCTCCGATCTCCTCCCAAGCATGCATTTCACTGTGTTTAGAGTACTAGTTCCCGTTCTGTATTGGTTAATGAACAAAACTATTCAAGAGACTATAACGTATTTGTTTCTATGTTAATTATGATAAAAACTGTCACGATCGGTTAGGATAGATATCGATCGTATGAAGCTATCAATAAATGTTGTCCTTAGTAGACGCAACACCTATTGTCTCCTGAGATAAAGAGGCCAATGATGATGATATATCATAAAGCCATGAGAGGAGAGCCGCAGTAGGATAGTTGTTAGTGAACTCACTTCTTATTGACAACATCAACCACATTACAAAGAAAAGAGCACCATTTTTAGACTCTGAACCCAACACATACACCACTTAATAACCACTTGAACAGAATTCAACCACGACACACTACAGAGTTACAGCTGTGTGCACATCATCATGAAACCGCTCACCACCACCTCTTCAGGTGAGTTGGCACTAGATGACACCAGGAAGACCATCGTTCCTCCAAGGCCAGATAAATGGAACAAATTATACGGAACAAAAGAACAACTTACAAACACATGCAGATACCACTACATAGCATTGGGTCGAAGGGCAAGAGCTCATCATCAAGTGCCGCGCCGAAGGGCAAGAGCTCAAGTGCCGCTGGATCATTGAAGAAGAAGATGCTTGTGATCCCGGTTCAATTTCACAGTGGGCGTGGACTATTTTTCAGAGCATAACGGCTCTCCGGTCGACCCAGTTTCAATTGGGTACCAGAAATGGTACTGGGAAGTAAATGCGACCGGCGTGATATTGACCACATTACCTCCTATCGTATGCCGACAGTCAATAAAAAATACGGGTCTAACACCGTATTATCCTATATACTTCAAGTTATGAAAAGGGTTTCTTAACTTATATCATATGAATCTATCAGATAGAATATTGACATGGACATATGAATCTATCAATAGATGTTGTCATGGACATCATATGAAGTTATCAATAGATGTTGTCACAGACACAATATGAAGCTATCTAAAGCTGTAGTTATATATTTATCATCTGGTACACTAATTAATTACATTTTACGATTGATCCTACGCTTGACTCATCTACTCTACCTTTCTATATGGCACAACCAACCCTAAGATATACCACCATACCAGATCAATACTTGAGTATCTAAACTACAACTACATCTGAAGTCGAAGAAGGCGCACCTGTATGACGGGGAACACTGATAATAAGGAAAGCAGGTCTTTACACAAAAATAATTTAGAAGCACATTGCCAGGCTACTTAGCGACTCCTGAATTCATAGTGGGCGAGCACAAGAAGAAGAAGAAGATACCACAATACAATTATATATATATGAGAAAAATAACGAAACTGTCCCGTAGTCTTTACACACCGAAGGGTATGAGGAAGCGCCTGTCTCTTTACATTTCTATGACCTAGTATGCAGGAGGTAGGAGGCTCTCATTGTCTCTCTTACCTTTTACTTACTGGGAGCTAGATGAAATGATATATACCTCATACCATACGGTTTACGAAAGCCAAGTTATATTTTCATCTTTTTTATAGAAAATCTAACTAAAAATGTGACTTAGTGGCACGGTAGAGCGTCAACATCTGAGTTGATAGCAACCACCAGAGATAGAGATTTGTGGAGATCCATGATCGCCTACGCCAGCCGGCACGAAACCTGATGATGATGATGAGTTACGAAACAGCGAACGGTTCACGAACGGAGAGATTTGTGGAGATCCATGATCGGCTACACCAGCCGGCACGGCACCTGATGATAATGATGGTTCAGAGCACGTTCACAAGAGATTTGGAATCAGTCAACTCACGGACGGACTGAAGATGGTTACAAACAGAACGGTTCGAGAGTATTTGTGGAGATCCATGATCGACTACACCAGCCGGCACGGCACCGGATGATAATGATGAGTTACAAAGCAGCAAACGGTTCACGAAGGAGAATTTGTGGAGATCCATGATCGACTACACCAGCCGGCACGGCACCGGATGATAATGATGAGTTACAAAACAGCGAACGGTTCACGAACGGAGAGATTTGTGGAGATCCATGATCGACTACACCAGCCGGCACGGCACCGGATGATAATGATGAGTTACAAAGCAGCGAACGGTTCACGAACGGAGAGATTTGTGGAGATCCATGATCGACTACACCAGCCGGCACGGCACCTGATGATAATGATGAGTTACAAAGCAGCGAACGGTTCACGAACGGTTCTTATTTTTAACAAAACAAACGACTGTTTACTCTATCCTTCCAGCGCATGTCTTAAACGTTATTACGTAAAAATAAGGACTAGATTTAGGGTTTGGGTTATAGAGAAGGCATATGGTTATCTTTGGATTAGAGAACTGGTCAATAATGGTCTTTCCCTCATTATCATCGCCAGCAATGCATTCGGAGTCTAGATTTATGGACCACTTCGGCCCCACTGCGTCTGTTTAGCTCAACTATCGATCCAGTACGAATGCGTAATATCTTGTTTATTACTTGGAATATATGTTTTATATATTGAAATATATATTTATATTCGATGGCTTGATTGTATGTATGAATGTCTGTCTGGTTGTCTGTGTGCACGTCATCATCATCATCAAGTAGCTTATCTTTTCCGGAACTTGGCTCCCATGATAGCAGTCCTGAAAAAACCTCTCTGTTCTGTGCAAGATGACTGACGTCAGTAGCAGGCATTCTCAGATCGTCAATGATATCTTGCACCCATCACCTGTTTTGGTCTTTCTCTCATTCGTCTTCCAGGCATCATTTTCTCCAATCTTCTCTAGGCACTCATGTCGTTTGATGTGTCTGAAATATTTAATTGTTCTTGCTGTTATGCTCTTTAATAGCCAACTCTCTTTAGTGTCAAGTTGGTGAAGAACAGAAACATTTGGTATTTTCTCTGTCCATGATATTCTAAGTACTCTTCTGTATTATTTGCATTCAAATGCTACACTTGTGTGCACGTATCGTTTGAAAAATTATCTCTTGCTCTAAGGTGCAATTTAAAAGTTTAAAAGCGAAGAATTGGTTTAATTGAACATGGTTCCCGTCTCTTATAGCTCGTTTCCCTTTCGGCAGAAGTGGTACGCAAACTGCCCAGGTGGTGGCACAGAGCATGAACTCCGTAGTTCCAGAAAAAATACTAGGGATCTCGGGGAAAAAATGTACTCGTGAACCGAGCACTACGGTCCGCATTTGAACACACGAGCTTCAGAACAGAATGCAAACCTCTTGACCGCTCCACCAGTGAGTCCTGTTTAAGGTGTAATTAAGTTTATACATTTGTCTGTCTCTGTCTGCCTACCTGATCGCCAATATGTCTGTCTGTCTGACTGACTGCCTGTGTTAGAATTTCCGCCCATCTCTGTGTGTGTCTGTCTATCTGCTTGCATCTGTGTGTCTAGATTCTATATTCCTACACCTGTCTGTCTATTTGCCTGCATATGTCATGCTGCTGTTCTATCTGCCTGCATATGTCTATGTCTGCATGTCTATATGTCTGCATCTGACTGTCTATTTGCCTGCACATGTCTGTCTATCTACCTGCACCTGACTGTCTATCTGCCTGCATATGTCTATCTGCCTACATCTGAATCTATTTGCCTGCATATGTCTGTCCATCTGCCTGGATCTGATTGTCTATCTGCCTGTATAATAGCCTACAGTTCGAATCCTGCATAATAGCCTACAGTTCTAACTGTATGTTTATCTGTCTAATATATCCTTATGTCTGTCTGAGTTTCCTTGCCATCCTATCTGACCGTCTGTCTGTTAGCTGATTGCTAATAATTGACTGCTTGTTTTGTGCTTTGTATGAAATGAGAACGATCTCAGTTTCTGTATGTATCTCCATAATTTCCATCTATCTTTCTGAATATCTTCATTGTCTTCGTTTCGTTCGACATTTTCTCTTGCCTGCTGTTAATGATATGCACGTTGTTTATGTATACAATATATATTTCGCTGTTCACTCTATATGTATGTATGTATCTCTGGCAGTGGCGGCTCGTGATCATTTTTGTTTGTGGGGCCAGACATAAATTTTCGGAAAAATCATGGTTTCAGTTAGGTTATATTTTAATGTATAAAATAATAAATACACGTTACACCTTATTTTGGTGGGGTTGGCCCCATGCCCCAATGGCCCTGTATCTAGGATGTTAGTCGGTATGTCTCTAAATTTGCCTGTCAGTATGTCTTTATATCTGTCTCACCGTGTGTTTGCCGTGGCTCTCAAGGGGAGCAAAGAATAGTACAACTGATACCTATAAGGCGTGTCGTAAGAGGCGACTGAGGTAGGGCCATAAGGAAACTACCCTAGTAAATGACAAACAAAATCGCAGAAATCGGATGCACTTGTTGGCGCACAACTGGCACAACGTTCAATCGCTCTTGGGCTCAGATCACATACAAATCACACAGAGTGGTTAACAAGTGGTCGATATGGAGCGTTCGAAGAAGATCGATTAGGGTAGCTTTCCTAGGTCCTTCATCAGTCGCCTCTTACGACATACCTTGTAGGTCGCAGCGGTACTATTTTTGCTCCCTTGCGCGCCCCTGCACCACACGGCCGTTCTCATATTTTAATTGACTTGATCATTAAAAATAGCAGCAATAACAGCAAACAAGAATAAGAAAGGACCCACATTACTAATGTGTACCACTGGAAGAAGAAATTGTTTACGCCCCTGGTGACAGCAAACAAGAGTAAGAAAGGACCCACATTACTAATGTGTACCACTGGAAGAAGAAATTGTTTACGCCCCTGGTGACAGCAAACAAGAGTAAGAAAGGACCCACATTACTAATGTGTAACAATGGAAGAAGAAAGTGTTTACGCCCATGACAACTACAACGGTCTGCTTTAGATGCCGTATCAGTGACAAGGCTTCAACGAGAAGAAGGAGACAACAAAAGAATTCGGACACAAGCAGATTTTGCGGTCATCAATATTTTCTAGAGGCATTACGTCTGGGCTAGGGAGTAATCCATTTGAAGATGATGATATTTATATTTTGTTAGAGTATTTCTCTCCGTCTCTCTTCCTTCTGGCCCTCCTCTCTCTCTCTCCGTCTCTCTCCGTCTCTCTCCTCTCTCTCTGCTCTCTCCGTCTCTCGTCTCCTCTCTCTCTCTCCGTCTCTCTCTCTCTCTCTCCCTCTCTCTCTCTCTCTCTCCATTCTCTCTCTCTCTCTCTCTCTCTCTCTCTCTGTCTCTCTCTCCATCTCTCTCTCTCTCTCTGCTTACCTCCATTCTCCTCTCTCTCTCCGTCTCTCTCTCCATCTCTCTCTCTCTCTGCTTACCCTCCATTCTCCGTCTCTCTCTCTCTCCGTCTCTCTCTCATCTCTCTCCATCTCTCTCTGCTTACCCTCCGTCTCCGTCTCTCTTTTATTAAGCTGACTCTCCATGTCATCTCAGTTCATATCTTTTTGCACCATTCTCCCCGTCTCTCTCTTATTTTCCACCCACTTTGTTCCATCCTCTATCTCCTGACAGCAACCCCTCGGGTCATCTACGTGAATGAATTCATTGGAAGAGTGGAAGCATGCTCGATGAACATGAAGCTAAACAGCAGTACAATATCTTGGCTTGGCACTATGAATGAAATACAACAACCACAAAGATCAAAAATGGAGAGTGAAACCAAGAATATGATAAAAATATCTTCCCCACTAACACTTGTATACCAAGTGCCAAATTTAGTCTCTTCGGACAACCCAACCACATCCACTGAAGCTACACCTAACATGGACAAATGTGTAAATGCTTGAGGAAAGCATTAGTTGTCACCAGAACAATAGCCCTTGTCATGAAAATGAAAACAGTCAGAGCAGAGTGTGTAACGTTCATGTACAGAAGTACATTGTAGGAAAGCAATGTAGTAGGCTGGCATTTTAGTGAGGAATGAAATACAACAACCTCAGATAAAGTCTCTTAGTCAGAACTAGCGAGAAACAGAATAATGGATAGACAATATCGAGCCCACACTAATAAAACACTGATATAATGCAACAAGGGCACTCATCTGGCTCAAGGTACCAGGTTAAAGCTCTACCCCTAGCTCAACGGAAAGAGTGAACAACCAATTCCATCATCCACCTGGGGATAGACAATAGACACTTTCTAGACATGAACAAACTGTTGTATGAGGCCAGGCAAGTCTTTTAGTCAGGCAAGTCTTTTAGTCAGGCAGGTATTTTAGTCAATCACTCATGTATACAAAACCCTTGTCATGAACAAGCTGTTGTGTCAGGTCAGACAGGTATTTTAGTCAATCACTCATGTATACAAAGCCCTTGTCATGGACAAGCTGTTGTGTCAGGCCAGGCAGGTCTTTTAGTCAAGCGCTCATGTATACAAAGCCCGTTCTAGAAATATCTTCTTACCCTGAAGCTGTGAGGCAAATCATGACTGGAGAAGAGAAAGAAAGACAATGTGCATAGAGAGGCTAGCTCCAGGTGTCAGATTTTTCAACCTGACACTGAAAGGCAAAACAGGTTTAGAGAATAGATAGATAAATAGATAGAAGCATGTATTCTGAACTTCCGCAAAACGGTTTGTGATCAAACACGTCTCTGTCTTGTCACATCCGCTCAGTCACCTCACAGCATGTTACTCACCAGATATCCCGCTTGGTAACTACACATTTATTATAGTAACCACACATCCAGCCTAATCACCACACATCAAACCTAATCACCACACATCCAGTTTAGCTACCACACACTCGCCTTGTCATCACACTTCAAACTAGCCATACACAACAGCATAACACGTAATTAAGTATAGTTTTACAAATTACAAAACAATAATAAAATGTTTTGTAATTTGTAAAACTACAGTACTTATTACGTGTTTTCAATCAAATAGTTTTACTGCAGTTCCATATATATATACACAACAGCATAGTAACCACACATCTAGAATAGCCACCACACATCTAGCCTAGCCACCACACACTAAGCTTGATGATGATGATGCTCGTCCATCACGTGTGATGATGACCACACAAATTTTCATCCAAGGGAATGTAGTTACGCTATGTTTTCTGTGTGTGCGTAGATGACTAGTGAGCCCGATACGGGCTTGAAATGTTCTTGTACAGTGTGGGCAAGGTATACTTGCACTTGTGGGAAGTTTTACTGCCTTTCTATTTTGACGTTTTTGCTTCATCCGTGCTGTTCTACCTGCCTCGCAGGCCGAGGAACCGTGTCGAAGAAGTGTACGCCAGGCTGATCTGTCTTGAGCAGCATTCTCCCAGTTGTTGACATCTATGCCAAAAGATTTAATGGAGTTCTTGAGTGTATCTTTGAATCTAAGCCTAGTCACCATACAACAGCCTACCAACTAGCCACCACACATCAAGCCTAGTAACTACACAACAGCCTAGTCACCACACAACAGCCTAGTCAGAACACATCTAGCCTAGTCACCACATATCCAACCTAGTCACCACACATCCAACCTAGCCACCACACATCCAACCTATTCACCACACATCTACGCTAGTCACCACACATCTATTCTAGTCACCACACACACTATCAGTATAAATAGATCAGAAAAATCACCACTTTTACACCAACTTTTGCATCCACTATTTGTGCTATACTTAACAACGACTACCAGACTCACTTATACAACCCTCTAACAGTCACCCACGGCCATGTTGCCAAATTAGATCAAGTTACGCCCCTGCATTGATGCCTGTCTGAACGCTTTCTCCTCCAGCATTATTAGTCTGTTGCATAGATAGTGGTACCTTTCCTCCGACCACCTCCCTTTTAATTACGGACATTTTTCCCACATTTACTTCGTTGTTCTCCGGTAGTTTCCGTTTGTCCTCCGACTACCTCCCTTTTAATACCCGATATTTCTTCCACATTTACTTCGTTGTTGTCCGGTAGTTTCCGTTTGACTGACACAAAAGTTGGACGAATAACAAGTCGTCACACAGGAACAAATCACCAAAAACTACTTGAATGCTCTTCATGTCTGGTACTTGATAATGTGGAATTCTGGTTATTACGTCCTGGTTTCCGGCCCTATTAACCGGTGTTGGTTGGCAGAGAACGATATGGCGTTGTGGTAGAAACAGCTAGTAAATTCCTCAGCTTTCGTTGGGGTAATAAATATTTTTGTGAATGTCTGGATCCATTTTATGGACACGGATATCCATTTATAAGAGTTCGATTGCTGTTTTTTAAATATATATTTTATTGAGAGCTTGATGATTATTTTTGAATGTCGTCTGAGAGTTTGATCATTAATTTTCCTTCTGCTGGATGGGTTGATAATAATATGTTTCTTTTTTCCTCTCATTTGCTGGCAAGCGCACCCGTGTGTTGCCGGGGCTGTCTTGGGGAGCAAATAATAGTACCACTGCGACCTACGAGACATGTTGTAAGAGACGACTAAGATAGGGCCTAGGAAAGCTACACTAGTAAATAAAAAGCATCGCAGAAATCGGACGTGCTGGCCTACTTGTAGGCGCATAACTGACACAACGTACAATCGCTCTTAGGCTCAGATTGCATACGAATCACAAAGAGTGGTTTAACAAGTGGTCGATTTGAAGAGTTCGAAAAAAAAGAAGAAGTATTCCAGCACATCTGTTTTCTGCAACGCTTTTTATTTATTAGGGTAGCTTCCCTAGACCCTTACCTAATTACCATACTGCAAGACTGCCAGCTGTTAGCAGCCCAGAGAAAAGAAACTTGGCCCGATAACACAGAGCTTCGCGAGAAGCTGTACGGAGGGGCAGAGCACATACTGCAAGACTGCCAGCTTGACCAGATAACACAGAGCTTGTACGGAGGGACGAAGTCTCAAAAAGCAACAGTAAAATTCATGATAATGTTTGGTTCATCAGTCTAGGCGGGATCGAGAGACCCCTACCTCAGTCGCCTCTTACGACATGCCTTGTAGGTCGCAGTGTTACTATTTTTCGCTCCACTTATGGACCCCAACAACACACTGGAGGAAATCTTGCTGACTGTTCACTTCGTGGTCCACAGTGGATTAAGTGCGTGACAAGACAACATCAAAGAAGATTAACTTTTCTATTCAGATTTGTTCATTATTTAATCAATATAACATTTACGTGCTGTTTTCAATTAATTCTAAAACACGTCGTATTGTATTCAACGCGCTAATCGCATCGTATCAGGAATCACAACGATATCTAACGTTTTAATATTTTAGCACGCATCTGATTGATAGTTATGGAGGCGCAGGAGTCATGTGATGATTGCAAAACTATTAATAATAATTATAACAATAATAATATTAATATAGTTCGCTCGCGTTTGCCGGTGCTCACAAGGGAGAAAAGAATAGTAACACTGCAACCTACAAGACATGTCGAAAGAGGAGACTGCGGGAGGGGCATAAGGAAGATACCCTAGTAGATCTTCTTATTCTTCTTTGCGTTCGTTCTTTACGACCAATTTTAATCACTCTTTGTGATATGCTTGATCTTTGCCAAGAACGTGTATACATTGCACATTGGTTTGGTAGGCCCCTAAATGTATAGACTTCTACATGTTTAGGACACATGCATCCGATTTCAGCCAAACCTCCTTAGTCGCCTCTTACGACATGCGTGGCAGGTAACAGTGGTTCTATTCTTTACACCGCAAATTTGGGCCCCGGTAACCACTCGGGCAACCCTAGTAGATAAAAAGCGTCGCTGAAATCGGACGTGCAGACCTACTTGTAGACGCATAACTGGCACAACGTTCAATCGCTCTTAGGCTCAGTTCACTTACAAATCATAGAGTGGTTAACAAGTGGTCGATATGGAGCGTTTGAAGAAGAAGAATATTAATATAGTTGAGATGTCGACGCTTGCTCCAGTGAAAAAAGCAAAGAATGGGACTATGAAGGAGACAGAAGAATGGTTGCAAAATAAAACAAGATTGCAATAGAGGAAAATAGTGTTCATATGAATGATGCGAAAAACCAACAAAGTAATGTTTTTGTAAAAGTATCTGATTACCTCTAAAAACTGCAGAGAAAAATATCGCATCAAGAATGTATGATATGTGCAGTGGCAGCTCGTCATTAATGGCCAGTGGGGCCAGGCCCCACCAAAAATAATGTATAACATGTATTTATTATTTTACAAATTAAAATATAGCAACCAATAACCATGATTTATCCGGAAAAAAATGTCTGGCCCCACCAACAAAACTGAGCATGAGCCGCCACTGGATACGTGCATACGCGGGTGTCACGCATTGGCAGCCATGATTTACTATTTCGGTACACTGTATTACACAACATATGCATGTCGCATTTCACTTTTTGAAGTTTTGTGATCGACATGCGAACGACGGGAATTAGTAGTACAGTATGAACAATGAAATTCTACAACCACTATTTCAGTGGAAAGCGTTATTCTTCTTCTTCAGCGATCTGATGTCATGCGCTTAGTTTACAGTGGACCACAAGCTGGGCAATCAGCTTCGGTTCTGTCAGGTTTCTCGAAGGCTTAGTTTGTAAGTCAACTGAGAGTGGTCACATGTTGCTTCTCAGCTCACACAGGTGAGAGCAGTCTTGGAACGCGTTATTGAAAAGCAGAACCTTTGGTCGATGATTCTTCCTCTTCTTCTTCGAACGCCCCATCTCGACCACTTGCTAACCACTCTGTGTAATTTGTAAGTGATCTGAATCTAAGAGCGATTTTACGTTGTGCTAGTTATGCGCCTACAAGTAGGCCAGCACATCTGATTTCTGCGATACTTTTATTTACTAAGGTAGCTTCCTAGGTCCTACATCAGTCGCCTCTTACGACATGCCTTGTAGGTAGTAGGGGTACTATTCTTTGCTTCCCGTGCAGTCTTCGGCACCACAAGGGCGTGGTTGGTGATTCTGGAAGTAGCGTGTAGTTAAGTAGTTAGGAAACTGATTCTGACATAGGACGCGGGTTCCAACTCCAACAAGGTCTTTTATTCTTTTCCTCTTTTCTTCTTTTAAATTTATTCTTTTTTTTTATATGGGAACATTTAAAAAAAACCTACACACGACGTGATGACATTCAATGACACATGACAGCCGATAACCGTCAGTTCAGAATAGCCACTACCTAACATCTAATCGTGTCCAGAATAGCTCATATCTATCTGCTAACCATAAGTCCAGAATATCTCATATTTATTAATTAATGATGTCCAGAATAGCTCTTAGCTATCAGAAAACCAAGTCCAAAATAGTCCATAGCTATCAACTAACCAAAGTCCAGTTATTGGTTATATTGAACCATATGTGCTCAGTCTTCTCCAACAGATATCGAAGAGTATGCATACTGATGGTTCCCGTTGCTCGCTGATTAAACACACTTCTCACCCTGCCCCTCAGGCATCCAGTTATACTTGTACAACGGGTAACCCCAAACTGCTTAAATTGCTGGATCTATAGTAGTACCCTCGTCCAACAGGTAGTTGCGAAGAGACCGGAGACCAGTCCAGAGTAGCCACTATCTATCTACTAACCATATTCAGAATAGGCTCCAGTTGTCAACTAACCATATTCAGAATATGCCCTAGCTATAAACTTTGCCAGAATAGCTGCTAGCTATCAGCTAACCATATGTCCAGCATAGCCTCTAACCATATCAGCACACATTAGCCATGGGTGTGGCAAGATGCATCTTCTCAGCTCATACAGGAAAGGTCAATCTTGCAAGACATGGTTCGTTGTCTGTTCGCCTGTTGACACATCCGAGAGCTCTTTGACATATTCTTAGTCTACCTACGTGTTTTGTTTAGTCCATAATATCCCTAAACTATATCAGCACAACATAGCCCATAACCATGATTAATCTCTGTCCATAATAGCCTCTAACCATGATTAATCTCTGTCCATAATAGTCCCTAACCATGATTAATCTCTGTCCATAATAGCCCATAACCATGATTAATCTCTGTCCATAATAGCCCCTAGCCATGATTAATCTCTGTCCATAATAGCCCCTAGCCATGATTAATCTCTGTCCATAATAGCCCCTAGCCATGATTAATCTCTGTCCATAATAGCCCCTAGCCATGATTAATCTCTGTCCATAATAGCCCCTAGCCATGATTAATCTCTGTCCATAATAGCCCCTAGCCATGATTAATCTCTGTCCATAATAGCCCCTAGCCATGATTAATCTCTGTCCATAATAGCCCCTAACCATGATTAATCTCTGCCCATAATAGTCCCTAGCCATGATTAATCTCTGTCCATAATAGCCCCTAGCCATGATTAATCTCTGTCCATAATAGCCCTAACCATGATTAATCTCTGCCATAATAGCCCATAACCATGATTAATCTCTGCCCATAATAGCCCATAACCATGATTAATCTCTGTCCATACTAGCCACCTAACCATCATCTAGCTGTGTCCAGAATAGACTTTATCTAGAAACCAACCATCAATCAAGAATGGCCACTATCTATCAACTGACCATGACTAGAATACACCCCACCTACTCCCAGATAGCACAACTATCTAGTATCCGTCAACTAAAATTATTCTGTAGAAATTTATTTTAAATAATTTGAGAATGGATGTTCTGTTCTTCACTTCCTTCAGTTTGTCCCACCATCTCTCTCTCTCTTTCTCTCTCTCTCTTTCTCTCTCTCTCAGCGCATTCTCATAAAATATATGTCCCTGAGGACATGTTGCTGTCTTGTCCAGCTCTTGATAAACATCATGACCGAGTGGGTAAAACGATAAACAGTTTCCAGAACAGTGTATTGTTTATTGTTCCTTGATGTTCAAAGGTCTTGTAGAAGGATTCTATATTTTTTATCTGCATTGTTATTATTAGAGGTGCTACTCTGGTACCCAGATAAGGCCTGGTTGACCCAAGAACTGTTCCAGTTGTAAAACTATAACACTCCCAATGATAAATGTGATCTTGTTACCACATTGCTACTGAGCAAATGTATTAACCACTAGACCACCATGACTCTAGGACAGCGTTTCACAAAGTGGGCGGTACCCCTCCCCAGTGGGCGCTGAGGCGTTCTAGGGGCTGATAGTGGGTTCAGAAGAATGTGGGGGGATGTTCAGGCGATTAGTGGTCGGTGGCTCCTTAAAGAGGAAATTAATAATAAATATTTTTAAATAAATTATTTTCCTGATTTTGTGATTGAATAATCATTTACAATTTGAATTCTGCATTTTAATTCATCTTATGCCCGTCTTACACGATTCATTGTTTCATAAATTTTCTATTTCAAGCATATAATCATTTGAAAATAGACCATGTATAACAGAAATATATATCAATATTCTATGTCAAAGAGAAAATAGAGCATGTATATATGTGGGAGGGGGCGTTGGCAAACTGTTATAATGTGGAGTGGGGTGTTACAAAGTTTATGTTGTGCAAAGTGGGCGATGGGAGTGGGGCGTTACAAAGTTTATGTTGTGCAAAGTGGGCGATGGGAGTGGGGCGTTACACAGTTTATGTTGTGCAAAGTGGGCGATGGGAGTGGGGCGTTACAAAGTTTATTGTGCAAAGTGGGCGATGGGTGGCGTTCAAAGTTTATGTGGCAAAGTGGGCGATGGGGTGGGGCGTTACAAAGTTTATGTTGTGCAAAGTGGGCGATGGGAGTGGGCGTTACAAAGTTTATGTTGTGCAAAGTGGGCGATGGACCGAACAAGTTTGGGAATCTATGCTCTAGGATTTACAAAATATTGAAGTAGAGACAAGCCAAGTAAATGATGTCATCTCAAGAAGAGAGGCCAACTGCTGTTTGTTCCATTGCTGGGGGATGGGTTGGTTGAAGTGACCCTAGTATTTACCACTCGTCGTTGGATTCTGCGCTGTCACCTTATAAGCCTCACTCCGCTTCCCGCTTTTTAGTCTGGCCTCTCACCTTAAGTCTGTTCAGCTTGGTTAGACCTGCCAGGAGTTAGACTCTCGTCGACATAGCCTGAAGGATCCTAAAGACACATAAACCCTCCAACCACGATAAGGTAGGATAAAGTGGAGGAAACTGGTTTTTTACGAAAAGCTAAAACTCATCTGTCGTGGATTTCATCTCACTGTAACATTAAAAACAATGATAGCAACGACCTTTAGCTAAAGAGGGCAGTACCATAGAACAACCATACCAAAGTCTCCACAGGAACTATTTTCTGAGCCTCAAGAAATTATGTTTTCATTTTTGTCCCTATTAAGTTCCTCTTCTTCAAACGCTCCATATCAACCACTTGTTAACCACTCTTTATGATTTCTATGTGATCGAAGCCTAAGAGCGATTTACGCTGTGCCAGTTATGTGCCTACAAGTTGGCCAGCACATCCGATTTCTGCGACGCTTTTTATTTACTAGGGTAGTTTACCTAGGCCCCTACCTCAGTCGCCTCTTACGACATGCCTTGTAGGTAGCAGTGGTACTATTCGTTGCTACTCTTACTATCCCCGGCAACACACAGACAATCCCTATAAGTTTTTTTCTTTTTTTTTTCCTATCCAGAAGCACTTGAGCTTTTCAACTCTTCGGCTCGGTGCCATGGACATCGTATCCCTTCGGTTCGGTGCCACGAACACCGTAAATCTGGGGAATCTGTGGCTTTTTCTGCCATCCCGCGGAATTGAACCCGCACATACAGAGGGATAGTCACCCGTAGTCCAATGCGCTACGAACACGCTTGGCAGACGGGCACTCCTATTAAGTTAAAACCGTTGTTTAAATAAAAATTAACAATTGCCTGGAAGACAAAGACTGGATAAATTCTCTAAAAATCAAAACAACATGAGAATTATGCACAAAAAGAAATTGATAAATCTGGTCCACGAATAATCAGCGAAGGCATAAGAAATGTAAATTTAGTTTGATACATTCTTGAGATATAATGGTATCTTTTGTTCATTTCTCTTACATTTGTGTGTCTGATTGCATACATTCTGTTGATTGCTCTTGATTGCTTGTGTCTGCCCACGCGCAGACAAATCAGATTGAAGGACAATTTATGACATGCTAATTCTTGCTAATGGGAGGGGGTTGTGACGAAGTGGTTAAACCGTTTGTCGTCCTTTCTGAAGGTTATTCGTTCGAATCTGGACCTCGTTTGTTTCATGAATACATTTTTTCCAGAGATTCCTAGGACTGTTGCCGAAACTACAGAGTTCATGCTTTGTGAAATATTTTTGCAGGTGACATACGCGGACCGAGACATATGAGAAATCCGGTACATTGAAGTCCATTCTTGTTCTCTACACACTTTTAAACTAACTCTTTGTAGGGACATTAGCCTGTGGAATTTGATGGCCGCATGGCTATTGCAGTCTCCAAAAACTGTTCCAGTTAGGATTTTCGTTTTGCTCCGACAGAAAAAAACTGTTTGGCCGTACCAGTGATTTAATCCGGTCTTCTGAATTGGAGCAAAGGCACTAATCTATTCTACCAGGCGCTCCACAAGCGTCTGTATAGTTGCTAAATCGACACAGGAACATAATGCTTCTCTTGTTTCCCTTCTCATTGTCTGTCAATGTGTGACGATTAGTTCTTGCTACAGCCAACTCTAATATTAGGCCGCATAACATGAAGGGCTGGAGAAGACTATCATGGAAGGAGGCATACCGGCAAAGAGAAGATGAGAAAGACCACGGAGAAGATGGATTCAGGATGTAACTGATGGTTTGAACATGACGTCTGAAGAGGCAGGACATCTGGCCTATGAGAGAGAAATTCCGGAGGACTGTTGGGGTGGCAAGTTCTGCTCAGGACAAGATATTTGATGATGATGATGATAATTCACCGGGAAAACCCTAACCTAGTTTTGATTATGGGGGGTGTTTATAGGTAGGAATGATAGAACACTGCAAGCTTTTTGCAATTTTACTCAATTCTGTGAGTCTATGGTTATTTATTGGTGAAAATATTCATAATACTGATATTCCTTATTGTTAAACGTAACTTGTTGCATAATATAACTTTGATTTAGTATGTTGTGTTGATTTTAAAATGAATTCGTCTTTATACAACAATACTGCAATGCGAGGTCACGTGACGGTTGTGGTCTTATTTCATAGAATCTTTACCAGAGTCCGCTGGCCGTATAAGTTTATAGTTGGCTGTGGGGCAGACAAAGAACGATTATTTGTTGTTCTTTTCCTACGGGATGCCACGAAATGTGCCAGCAACTAACAGCTTTGTTGGTTGCAAATGATGGACACTGGTCATATGAGTTTATAGTTGTCTGAGGTTCTTGCCTGCACCATTCTTCTTCTTCTTTTGTCGTCACACTATTACCCTGTTGTTACCCAGTGTCAGGATTTTCTATTTTTGTCTTGCGCTGTTCTAGTGGATTGGGTGATAGTTATTTTTGCTCTATTTTCCCCCCTGCTTTGCCATTTTGCTATCCGCTCCATTCTACTGTCCGCTCCATTCTACTGTCCGCTCCATTCTACTGTCCGCTCCATTCTACTGTCCGCTCCATTCTACTGTCCGCTCCATTCTACTGTCCGCTCCATTCACTGCAGTTAATTTTTCTTTAATGTACCGTAGTCTTTACAGAACTTAGGATGTCAAGTGCCTGTCACTTCCATTTCTAGAACCTAATTTCAAGGAAAACTGCTGATGCTACAAATAAGAAAGAGAAAATTGAGATATTTTGGACATATAAAAAGACATGAAGGGCTGGAGAAGACTATCATGGAAGGAGGCATACCGGAAAAGAGAAGAATAGGAAGACCACGGAGAAAATGGATTCAGGATGTAACTGATGGTTTGAACATGACGGCTGCAGAGGCAGGACATCTGGCCTATGAGAGAGAAATTCCGGAGGACTGTTGGGTGGCAAAGTTCTGCTCAGGACAAACTATTTGATGATGGTATGATGAATATGCAGGAAGTAGGAGGTAAATTATTTTCCTTACGCAGGGAACGTCTAGTGGGGATTGAACCAAACCTATCTTGGGAAGCCGTATGTATCAAACGGGACACTAACACATATATATATATATAGAGAGAGAGAGAGCAAGGGAAAGAGATAGAGAGATATAGACAGAAAGATATAGACAGATAGATAGATAGATTATATAGATTAGAGAGAGAGAATAATAGATAGATAGATAGATTAGATAGATTAGAGAGAGAGAGAGAGAGAGCAAGAGAAAGAAAGAGATATAGACAGAGAGATATAGACAGAGAGATAGATAGATAGTATAGATTAGAGAGAGAAAGAGAGATAGATAGATAGATTAGATAGATAGATTGATAGATTAGATTAGATAAGATAGATAGATATATAAATAGATAGATAAATAGATAGATAAATAGATAGAAGATAGATAGATTAGATAGATTAGAAGAGAGAGAAAGAGAGAGAAAGAGAGAAAGAAAGGAGAAAGAGAGAGATAGATTAGATGGATATATAGATAGATAGATTAGATAGATAGATAGATAGATAGATTAGATAGATAGATAGATTAGATAGATAGATAGATTAGATTTAGATAAGAAAGATAGATAGATAAATAGATATATAAATAGATAGATAAATAGATAGATAAATAGATATATAGATAGATTAGAAAGAGAGAGAGAAAAGAGTGACTGACAGAGATAGATATATATAAATGTACGCACTTCGTTTAAACTGAAACTTAGAATAAGATTATAAGTATACCTCACCTGTGTGGTGCCGCGGCCCGCAAGGGAAGCAAAGAATAATTCCACTGCGACCTACACGACATGTCTTAAGAGGCGACTGATGTGGACCATGGAAGCTACCATAGTAAATAAAAAGCATCGCATAAATCGGATGTGCTGGCCTACATGTATGCGCATAACTGGCAGAACGTATAATCGATCTTAGGCTCAGATCACATACAAATCACACAATAGTGGTTAACAAGTGGTCGATATGGAGCGTTCGAAGGAGAAATAACATATGTATATTGTTTCATTCCATGAGTGTATATTGTGTTCAGTATTAGGACAGTATTTTGTTATTGACAGTGATACGATAGGAATGGTTTAATATCACATCGGCCGTCTTGACCTCCCAATGTTCTTGTAGTATTCAATTAAGTCGTCAGTCGCTCTGAGGACTGTTACGATCGAAATAAATCTGAATCAAACCAGGATCCTCAGACATTCTCTAATTGTTTTATTTTTAATCACTCGCGAAGGTAGCCTCTAGCAAATAGATCATACTTGGGGCTAGTGAAACTCCGGGGTTCGAACCTCGCCTTGGTCAACAATTCTTGGTATGCTCACGTGACGTGGTTGGGCCTACAGAACTGGATCTTTAATTTTGAAATCTCTATTACAGTAACTAGTCGAGAAAGATTCTCCTGGATCACGAGAGACGTCTGGTGATAAGGAAATCAAGCCTGCATGCATAAATCAGCCAGATGCGCTATGATTACCACTTGAATTGTAGTGACGAACGGGACAAACAAAACTTGTCATCGTGCACTTGTCTAATTGTTTCATAACTTGACTTTGTCTAATTCTTTCATAACTTGACTTTGTCTAATTGTTTCATCACTTGACTTTGTCTAATTGTTTCATCACTTGACTTTGTCTAATTGTTTTATCACTTGACTTTGTCTAATTGTTATATCACTTGACTTTGTCTAAATGCTATATCACTTGACTTTGTCTAATTGTTTGATCACTTGACTTTGTCTAATTGCTATATCACTTGACTTTGTCTAAATGCTATATCACTTGACTTTGTCTAATCGCCATATCACTTGACATTGTCTAAATGCTATATCACTTGACTTTGTCTAAATGCTATATCACTTGACTTTGTCTAATTGCCATATCACTTGACATTGTCTAAATGCTATATCACTTGACTTTGTCTAATTGTTTGGTCACTTGACATTGTCTAAATGCTATATCACTTGACTTGGTCTAATTGTTTGCTCACTTGACTGTGTCTAATTGCTATATCACTTGACTTGGTCTAATTGTTTGCTCACTTGACTGTGTCTAATTGTATCATCACTTGACTGTGTATAATTGTATCATCACTTGACTGTGTCTAATTGTCCTTTGTTTGATCACTCTACATCTTCTAATTGTTTAATTATTTTGTCATTGCACTTTATCAAGTTGAATTGCTTGATCACTTGACATAATCTAATTGCTATATCACTTGACATAATCTAATTGTCTTAATGTTTGTTCTTACTCAGACATCATCAGAGGGTGATACACGATCGTTAGCAGAAGAGGACAGATCAGCCAGTCAGAAGTATCGACAGGAACTAGAGGCAGCAAATGAAATCCTTCATAGGGAAATTGAAAAACTTGAACAAGCTCTCGTGAATACAGGCAATTTTGTATGTCTGATAGTCTCTCTCTCTCTCTCTGTGTAACTGTTTGTTTGATAGTCTGTCTGTCTCTCTATGCAGCTGTCTGTTTCTCTATGTAACTGTCTGTCTGCTAGTTAGTCTGTTTGTCTTGCTATGTAACTGTCTGTATGTAACTGTCTGTCTGTTAGTTAGTCTGTTTGTCTCTCTATGTAACTGTATGATTGCTAGTTAGTCTGTCTGTCTCTCTATGTAACTGTCTGTCTCGCTATGTAACTGTCTGTATGTGTCTGTCTGTTAGTTAGTCTGTTTGTCTCTCTATGTAACTGTCTGACTGCTAGTTAGTCTGTCTGTCTCTCTATGTAACTGTCTCTATGTAACTGTATGTCTCTTAGTTAGTCTGTCTGTCTCTCTATATAACTATCTTTCTCTCTATTTAAATGTCTGTCTCTCTGTAATTACTGTCTGCTAGTTAGTCTGTATGTCTGTCTCTATGACTGTCTATCTGCTAGTAAGTATCTCTGTCCCTATGTAACTGTATGTCTGCTAGTTAGTCTGTCTATCTATGTAACTATCTCTATATAACTGTCTGTCTGCGACTGTCTGTCTCTACATGACTATCTATCTGCGACTGTCTGTCTCTACATGACTGTCTGTCTGCGACTATCTGTCACGGTATGACTGTTTGTCTGCGATTTTCTGTCTCCATATGACTGTCTTCTTTATATGACTGTCTGCCTGCTACTGTCCGTCTCTATATAACTGTATACATGTCCAGCTATGCCCGCACAGTAGACATACCGTGAGGAGACTCACTGGCAAGGAATACGAGCCCAAATATCACGCACCACTTAAAAGCTGATGTGCCAGGCATATAGCCTGTACTTCCTACCAGGGACACTACATACACGCGCTCTCATGTGCAGATTACACGTAGATTACAAGGAGAGTCTTAACAAATTGCTGTTTGAGCGGTCACAGACAACATAAACATTTAACTATGTATAGGCGACGTTCTTGCTGTCTATCGGATTTGGTAAACAATCTATTTGTTTATCTCTGTCTGTCTCTGCTGTGTGATCTGATGGGAATCTAAGATATGAAGCTGTGTCTGTGTGTCTGTGTCCCGTCCATGTGGTGCCGGGCCCGCAAGGAAAGCAACGAATAGTATCACTGCGACCTACAAGAGATGTCGTTAGAGGCGATTGAGGTAGGGGCTTAGGGAAGCTACCTTTGTAAATTAAAAAGCGTCGCATAAATCGGATGTCTTGGCCTACTTGTAGGCGCTTAACTGGCACAACGTACAATCTCTCTTAGTCTCAGATCACATACAGATCACAAAGAGTGGTTTAACCTTCCACTCCGTAATTATTTTTTTTTTTACAAGTCGTCGATATTGTGTGTTCGAAGATAAGTATGTGTGTCTGTGTGTGTGCGGTTCTTGTGTGTGTATGTGTGTCTGTGTGTGTGGTTCTTGTGTATGTATGTATGTGTGTCTGTGTGTGTGGTTCTTGTGTATGTATGTGTGTCTGTGTGTGGTTCTTGTTATGTATGTATGTCTGTGTGGTTTTGTGTGTGTATGTGTGTGTGTGTGGTTCTTGTGTATGTATGTGTGTCTGTGTGTTTCTTGTGTATAGTGTGTCTGTGTGTGTTTTTGTATGTCTGTGTGTGTGTTGTGTGTTTCTTGTGGATGTATGTGTGTCTGTGTGTGTTTCTTGTGTATGTATGTGTGTCTGTGTGTGTTTCTTGTGTATATATGTGTGTTTCTTGTGTATGTATGTGTGTTTGTGTGTGTTTCTTGTGTATGTATGTGTGTCTGTGTGTGTTTCTTGTGTATGTCTGTGTGTGTTTCTTGTGTATGTCTGTGTGTGTTTCTTGTGTATGTATGTGTGTCTGTGTGGTTCTTGTGTATGTATGTGTGTGTGTGTTCTGTGTGTATGTGTGTCTGTGTGTGTTTCTTGTGTGTCTGTGTGTGTTTCTTGTGTATGTATGTGTGTCTGTGTGTGTTTCTTGTGTTTTGTGTGTCTGTGTGTGTTTCTTGTGTTGTTGTG